>JAECMU010152346.1:0-10617 GCA_016106625.1 Dracogyra subfuscus | reverse complement strand
TCCCAAAGAAAAGAAAATCGTCACTTGGGTATCGTGAGTGGTCGTTTTTGCTCAAACATATCCTACCAATAGGTCTAATATTATGCATTTCTTCTTTGGAATTTTTAAAAGAAAAAATACTATAACTCCATTTTGTTATATTAATGCAAATTGAAATATATTTAGTTAAATTTTAGTTTATTATACTATCAAGTCATTTATGTTGTTTTACAAGTCAGATTGATGAAAGCAAAGCGCCTTGTCGTAAATTAGAGCGTTTGTTTACTCTGTGTATAATAGAGAAGTTCGACTGAGTTGACGTCACTTCACCCCAAACTACACCACCGTACGTCACAAAAATGAAACAAAATGGCTTCCCCCAGTTAGCAGGAATAATGATGGTTTTTTATTAATTTTAAAATTACGCGTTTTCCATTTGTTCAAGTGCAGGGCATAAAATTTCAATTTTTTAGATAACTGATATGTCGTTCGTGTGGTTTTAGTGTTTACACGAACGATGTTTTTTCCAGTAGTGCTCATAAAAACGAAAATGTTAATGGGCCACGGTAATCAAACGATAAAGTAATATCATAAATATGAAAGATTTTTGTATATGTGTAGCTGTTGTTCTTCAAATTTACTATCATAAATACTCCCTCCCCCACCCCAAAAAAAGAAAACAAAACAAAAAGGTAAGTAAGTAATAATAAAACAATTCCATGCTAGGACCAACTTGAAAGCCGCACATTGTAAAAAATAGTGGTACGGTTCGAGGTTGCTAGATTTTTTAATTCACCTGTGAAGGACATTTAAAACAAATATAACACACAGAACAAAAACAGTGGTACAGCCATGGCCTGTGTCGCAACTGGGTTCTTTTACAAGGGAGTATAATTATAGGCCTACCTGTTGGCACCAAACAATAGTCTGAATAAAAAGATAATGGACAGGGATTTCCTGCAATCGGAACACCTCGTCACATTCCGCTACGCTATAAATGTACGAGGAGTTCCGAATGGGATTTCCCGGAAGCATTGAGTTTAAAGTTCCGGGTCTGAACGAAAAGTACAGAAATTATGCGAATCCCATATAGATCCATTTGATGCTGCAGACCACTCTTTCAACATTCTATTTCGGCATGTAATAATTAAATGAACTATTTTCCTGGCTGTGTATGTTATATTTTAATAAATTGATTTAGCAAGGGTTGTGTTTGTTTTCATTACAATACATGTCAAGTTTCAAAATTAATGCATATAACCTATTACCATGTAACCACACAGATGCCAAAAATCAATTATTAAAGATTGATAGACGAAATTATTATGTATTTCACTGTGACTTAAAAATGTTTGGATGGAAGTAGAGGCATTTGTCTATTGGCAATGTAGTAAGAAACTTGCCCAATGACAACATCAGTGTGATAGTAAAAATATGGCCGACCCTTACATTCGCCTTAAACTGGCTTCTCGGCGAATGGCCACAAAATTGTCCGTACACACTTTACAAATCATTTTATATACATCCCCCTTCTCATTTGTGTTAATTGTGAAATCATCAAACCACCATTTATTTAAAGTTTTTTCGCAAACGGTCTCCTTTTAAAGTTTTTTCGCACTAGACACCAACATTGTTAAACACTAAATGCCCAGCTACGGAGCTATCACTTTTATGAAATACTTGTAACCTGCTTTAAAGAGACTGTCGCGAGTTGTAGTCATGTTAACACTTTTCGGCCAATATAACCTTTTATAATTATTAAAATTGTAATTTACTTACATTTTCCTTATTCGAATATAATTTTATGTAAATTAAATACATTTATTGGGATCCTAATGTTTCTAAGTAGCTAAATCTAGATTTTTGCCTTCAATAAATTCATAGGTATCAATTTATTTTTCTTCCAACAGCCAGACGAAATTAGAAATATTTAAGTCATAGGAAATCCCAAATGTGTTTATGTGTGTAGTGTTTTACATTTAAAACATGTTCCAGATAAGATATTGTTTTAAAAAATAAAGATAAAATAGGATATGTCTATTTTGTTGAGTGGGGGTGGGGGAACGTTCACTATGGCTGAAACTCAGGACTGTTTCTTTAATTTCCGAACAGCATATGATTTTGTGCATGTAGCTAAATGATCAAAGGGAACATGCAACTATGTTACTAAACGTTTTGGAGACTTCTAAAGACCGCACCGACTTTGTATCACCCGATGCTGACTTTGTATAGCATGCGATTTTGATTTCAAACGAATACATTGTATATTTCTCACACGGGCAAAGTAGACTTATTTTCTCCCCAAAAACTTTGTTTTTTTGTTTGTTTTTTTGACGAACGATTACAGCTTTTGCACGAACGATCTGTCGTTTATGTTGATATTGGTTTTGCATAACCGACAGACGAACGACAAGATCGTACGTGCCAAATTTTATGCCCTGAAGTGTCGGTATGTGTTGGTGGTCCAGGTATGTATCTTTCCAATACATAAGGCTCTTGTTGGAGTTTACTCTACCTTTAATCGTAAAAATATTTTATTAGTCAGAATCATCTTAAAATGCAGCAAACTCAGGAATGTCCCTTCAATGCTGGAATGATTTTTTTTTTTTTTTTTTTTAATGCAATTTTCAGCAGCCTGAATAGTGACACTTTAAATAAGGAAATGGTAAACTTTGGCTTATACATGTATTCATTTTTTTTCATTTTGTTTTCATTGACATAACTTAATTTAGTTGCCTATAAATGATTTCTATAAGTCCTTACACTACATGGTGGACATCATTTAGTTGTATCTGCTGCATGTTACATTAACTTTAAATGATTACTGTTTCCAGTTGTCATGTGTTGACACAAATGAATGCCATAGTGGAACACTAAATCAATTTTTTCTCTTAATTTAATTCTTAATAATAAATGTTGCTGTACATGTATTGCGTGCTATTCTTATCTGTGCTGTTTCAAGTTTGTTAAGACTGGGATACAGTGTATTTCAAACTGTTTATAGCCTGGGTTATGGTTATAACAAGTATGTAACAATGCTACATTTATTAAGGAATAATTTACTGTGATTTGTTTTACAGTTGTACAAACAGAGATTCTAAAAATCTTCCAGTTCTGCCTGGTAAGTCTGTATTCTTTAATATTATGTAACCTTTACAAAATAAGCCACATTACAAACAATGTATTTATATGTGATCGGCAGGGCTTGAACTTGAGACATTTTATTCAGCAGCATTCTCTAAATCATGACAGTTTGGAAATTAAGTCTGGGTCCTAGGTGGATGGGTATAATAATATAATGTCATTTATATCTAGAAACATGTGACTATGTAATTCTGAAATTTAGCTCTTCAAGATTTATGGTCGTTATTTCATATATACATTTGTCTATAACTACCTATATCATTACATATTGTTGCCATAGCTTAGTGCATGTTCGTAAAAGAGATTTAAAAAATAGCCAAAAATATATTTACATTACAAAAAAGAGTGCAGTATATTTATACTTCCTAGCATCTACTTGTTCTCTGCCACTAATAAAGCTAATAAAACAATTGCCTGTAACTGTAGTAGGATATACCAGCCTCAGGTCATCGGTCTACAGGCTGGTAGGTACTGGGTTCAGATCCCAGTTAAGGCATGACATTTTAAAAACAAACCAAGGCTCAATGGTTAGGTGAAACTGCTTGCACCGACCAGTGATCCATAACTGGTTCAACAAAGGCCATGGTTTGTGGTATTCTGTCTGTGGGAAGCACTTAGTATCACATTTACAGCTCTGACAAGCTTCACATTTTTTAACATTAAAGTTGTTCAAGTCGAACCTCTTAAGAATCACCTGCATGTATGCATGTTCACTTTTGGACAAAGTTTATTGTTAAAATTTTCCAGTGATTCTGTTGTTTTCTTCAGTGTTGGATGACAATGAGCTGTATTTCATGTCTGGTGGTGGTAGTGGTGGTGGTGATGCACAAAAACGTAGTGATGATGCAAGTAAACCAAAGCTGCCAGGTATGGATTTTGTTTTGAAAATATGTAAAATAAAATTTTAAAAATACTCATTGATATATTTTCTGTGTGTAATAGTGCCAGATTAGTGATCTCAGATTTTCTTAGTGCAGTGGCCTTATGTTTTCTACAACTATCCATATCAGATAATTATATCACAACATTTGTCTCAAGACATACATAGTAATTTATTCAGCCAAAATACTTTGTTTAAATAAAGATAAGACTATGTACATTTAAATTAACAGGTTGATTCGAAGTTGCATAAGGTAGTACTAAACCAAATAACTTAGGCTGGGTCATAGTTCGAGGTGCACCCAACTTTTGATAGAGAAGTGAACTCCACAAATCCTGTGATTGGTTATAAATCTTAGTGTGTTGGTTGTAAAAAGAATTAGTTTCATCTGGGCAAAAAAAATGTATTCAATTTTATTTCATCTATTACCACTGTTTCAGGTAGCCTTGTAAAAAAAAAAGTACCCTAATTTTGTGCAGAACTAGGGTAGTCATAGACACGCTACCTGTTATCTAAAAGAAATGTGCAGCTTGACCCCCATTTTGTTTCTGATTCACTTTAAGTAGTATTGATATTTGTGGCGTTTATGCAGATTAATACACTGCAGGTAGGAATTTTAGCTACATATGTTACTATTGTCATCTATGGGATTTGATTTGGTAGTATATACACTCGTACTCATAAAAAAATATCTATCAATTTTTCTTGTGAAATGTAAAGATTATGTCTGCAAAAATTATATCAAAGTAATTTCTGTGAATTAATGTATCTATCAGCTACATGTATGTGTATTACCTTTAAAACTATTTATTTGTTTAATTTTAATTTTTAAATAGAAGTATATGCAGTTAAATTACACACATACAAACACACAGAATAATTTATTGTACAAGTTCTTTTTTAAACTTTATTTTAAAACATTGTGTGTGCAAATGTCTTAACAGGCCTGCAGTATGAAAATATAGGCTTTCTTCTACTTTATATATAAATATGGCTTCTCCCCTCCCAAGATTGTCTCTACTACTCAAAATTTTGCCCCCTACCCCACTCCAGATATATTGTACCTGTGGACTTGTAATATCCCAAATTTATAATGTATTAAACAATAAAGGTATACTTGTATCTCAGATACATACATACGCACACATATATATTATAATATATATCACACACATACATGTATATGTTTCTGAGTGTTTTTTAATTTACTCTGTTATGAATCAATGTAACTTGTTGGTTGTGGCACATTTGTAGATTTTGTTTCTGTTCAAGTTAAAGGACTTACTCTTTTGCATCTACCGTATATTGCCGTGTTTTAGCCGACTCCTTGTATAAGCCGACCCCTTAGTTTGACCATAAATATCAGGTACAAAATCATCGGTCTTGTGTATAAGCTGAAGTCATCTTTCGTCTAGTTGTACATTGTATTGATTTCAATAATACTGTTAACAAATAGATTTGTCTTTTTCTTTTTCATTATATTTTCTTCCCCTTTAATTATTACAGACACGGTAATCGTACTAATAGTAATGCTAACGTCTTCCATGCTGTGCAAAACTAATTTAGCACCAATAAATCATAACAAGAAAATAAACGATTCAAGCTGTAACAACATATCACTGCATGTAACAGGTCTGCACTTAACTTTCTTATTGAGTTGGCATCCGGGCAAGTGGATACAGCACTTTCACTTGCCCGATTCTATTTTCACTTGCCAGAATAATACTTTATTTATTAATTATTGATTTAAATTTTGCTTTTACAAGTCGGTCGCAAGGCGGGCAACCTTATTATGGGTTTTCAGTCACCCGTCATCGTTTTCAGTCGCCAAGGCGATCGGGCGACCGTTAAGTTCGAACCCTGATGTAAGTAATTTAATTATTTACTGGACAGCAAATAATATACTCATTAAGGCATGTTTAATCCCTGTTTTCCCCCCACTCAGAAAGAAACGATTCTGTGGTTCATGGCTGTTGTTTACACAAAATTGTGTGATCCAATCAAATAAGAGTTTACAAAATGATATAGATAGAGGTGTCAAACAAAGATGGCAGAACACGTTTTTACCATTGAAATGACAATAAAACAAGTAATTTTTATTATTATTCATCAAACTAGTAATGCATTAAAGACCAAAAAACTGCATAATACTGCATGATGGGGTGTTTTATTTATACTGTACACAAATTATTGTTAAATAAGCTGTGAAAGGCTGTAAGGGCCTGATCAAAATGTGTAAGTCGGGGTCGAGAGTGTTTTCGATCAGAATTTTATGAATTAATTTGTTGCCTCCGTGTATAAGCCGACTCCCTTCTTTTGGAAAGTATTTCTAGACTTCAAAAGTCGGCTAATACACGGCAATATACGGTACATGTCGTTTTATGGTATTCTGCAGTTCTTCGGATTGTGTGTGTGTGTGTGTGTGTATGTGTGTGTGTGTGTTTTAGCACAATCTGCTTCAGCAATTCTCTGCAATAAAATGATTGGTCATCTGCCACATTAGATATTTGTTTTCCTTTTTGAAAACACTTTCACATGGAGAATAATATTGCATTTAACCATCTCATTCATACATTTTTCTTGAATATGCTACATAAGTGCATATGTACAAGAAATAATTTAACCCTGGTTAAAAGCAACTTTGGTTAAATATGTGTAGTCTAACAGAAGGCATATTGATACAGATCAGTTTACTAACAGTCATGTTAATTGTCTCTGTCTCCTTTCTCCACCTGTATCTTATGAAAAATGAGTTTTGTACATATTACTTAAATTTTAATTGCAATAACAATTCCAATACATCCAAAGATTGAACAAGAAAATATCTGCAATATCCACTGACTAGATATAAAAAAACACCAATATATATGGTTATCTTAACCATTATTTACTCAGGTAAGTTTTTGTGTTTTATTAATAAATATATACCATCTTAAACCCAATATTAAAACATTCGTATGTTTGTTTGATGAGGTAACACTATATTTTAGTAGGTTATAGACCGTGACATTACGAGATAATTTCACAATCTATAAAAACAAAATCATTTCATTATTTCAATAAACTGGGGGGGGGGGTTACAGAATAAAAGAATGTATTCAGTAGAACATGTTTACTGTTCCCATTACATCTATATAATAAAATGACAATAATAATGCTGTGATTTAAAGTTGTAAAGTAACAACTTTGCAATTATTTAATTATATCATAAACATAATTATTATTAAATATTATTATACATACAAATTATAAATATTTTGTGGCCCACATCATAATTATTATAGGTTAATAATTATCTTATTATTTCAAAGTTGTTAAAATTTGTAATTAATATTTTCTGAAAATTGCATCAACAAAAAATTATATTCTGCCCAGCCTACCTCTAGTCGGGTCCCTTCGACATATTCACTATACGGAAACACATAGATTCCCGTTGTTCGCGTCCGTTATATGACAACCCAGGCTGCTATAATACTCATAAGACATACTGCAACTATGTGTTAGCTACAGAAAATAAATGACAATATAATTATGAAAGTCATGTAAAAACTTTATTCTATGTAAAACAGAAATCACTAAGGCTTTGCTTCACCCCCAAAGACCAGGATTATCGGTAACTAGGCCTTGTGACTTCACGCCAGTTTTGAGAATATAAGCAGATCAGCAACGGTCACACTGAGTGATGATTTAGGCGAAGAAGTTGCTATATAACAGGAAATTTTCTAGGATTTTTATTTTCGTGGGTTTCGAGGGTAAGTAGTCAGCATCGAAAATATAAATCCTTGAAAAACATTTTATCTAAAATATTTATTGTGAAAACCACAACACACTGACAATTTACCGGAACATTTTATTTCCTGTCATGTGCAGTTCACCGGATACGACAAAAGAATAGTATAGTCAAGACAACAAGATAGAATTTAAAAAAAGTTATTGTGTAAATTTCACTGTTTGTAGAATATAATGAAATATTTTTAATTTTCGTATATTGTTTTTGTCAATGTCCGCCTGCACTGCATCAGTGATTCCGGTGTGGATGAATGCAGATTTCAACATTTCCTGGCGTGTTTTCAATTCTGCCATAACTTTCATAATCCACCTTGCATGAATTGGTTTTATCCCCGAAGTATGCATGTCGATCTTGATGTCTGTTACACCTTCACCATCTTTCACAGCCAGGAAAACCTGCTTTGAATACCATGTGGTGAACTCTGATTTCATGGCGTCCTTAAGTGGTTTGTTCACACATATGTCGTAATTGGCTTTACACAAAATCAAAGACTGATCAGTTGTCTGGCGAATAGCATACCGGGTATCACAGTGGCCAATTTGGCTACAGATGAGAGTTCTATTGTTTAACTGTACACGTCGATGGTAACGAACAACTGGCAGCCGAGGTAAAATCAACAATAACAAGTATTCTCGTAACTAGACTCGCTAAAACTCGAAAATAAAATCACTTTCAATTTAGACTTGGCAAACGATGAAAATAAGAAACCTTGAAAAATATTTATACCCCTAACTACGGAAAATTAAGACCACAAAAATATTCTGTTTTACGGTATACTAAAAGGCAAAAATTATTGTGACACACAAAAGACAACAATGATTGATGATAATATTTTACTTCCGTGTATGAAACGTTATAACATGGAAAGAGAAATGTCCTGTCGTATGCAAATGAGCCACATCACAAGAGGGGGTCCAGAGCGAAGTTCACACAGTCAGTAGCGAGTGTGTTTACATTGAGCATTGATACAGGCCTGGCACCTTCGTCTCACTGAGGCCACTAAACACAGGAGAAAGCTCCATGGGAATGCCATTCCAGATCTGTTTTGCAGATGAGTGGCTCAGATCCATGTGTCTTGGTGTCATGTTTTGTTGATATCATTGCCATAAATGCCATATGGTGTTTCTATTGACATTTTTAACAAAACATTATGACCATGTCAAAAACTTTAAGAAACAAAATTAAATGATAAGATGGGTAACTTTTTGTTTTTCTTTTCTTAATACTTTTCTTAATACTTTTTTTTTAAATCAAATTTATTGCCACTCTCCAGCATGATATTTGAGTGAAGTTGTGTCATCAGGATTATTACAGTCACACCCTCATGAAGGCTTTCATAAAGTGTTATGGTATAGAATCTATTTCTGTCCTGCAGTGATGGAAATAAGTATTTACCCATTTGTCCCGACAAGTAAACATTTACTCGGCCAAGCATAATGTAATTCATTGGTTATCCGGTGGACAAGCACAAAATTATAAACAGATTCATAATTTTGTGTAATTTTATAGTACTTCACTAAAACAAAATAATGATCGATGAAAAGACAAGATTACAAGCAATCAACAAAACAAAAAATACTTGTTTCTTACATACTGAGTGACATGTCTGTGTGTTTACCATTTATCAGTGAGGAATTTTCTGTGGTTGTTATGATACTTCTGAAGATGTTGGGTTTTTTTGGGTTTTTTCAGTGTTGGAGGACAATGAGTTGTATTACACATCTCAAGGCAATGGTGTAAAAGGACAAAAAGAACCAGGTTTGTATTTTCGTGACACTCAGTTACTGGTGGTGTAATTCGATTGGCTCTCAGCATCCTCACTGAACAGTAGACGATTTCCCATTGGCTGTGCATAATGTAGTCTGTATGGAGTGTCACTCTATTGATTGTCCAGAAACAAAACAAATGAGATGTTATGTTAGGTGTCCGTTTGTTTTCAGCCAGACATGATTGGTAAATAAACATGAATTTCTGAAGGCGATGGTCATTAAAGATGCCCCGTGACTCATGATCTTATTCAGCTGTCATCAACAGTCATACTTCACATGAAAGAAACAAATGAGTTAAACATGCCACATGGGTAATAACCTTCACTTAAACAAAATATCTTCTGACATGTTTTAATATATGGGTTCTAATTTTGAACCTGTATTTAAGGGTCACCTGTCTATAAACATTATATACATGTGTCTATAGACGTCAAAGGGAAGATTACGCTTCAAACTGTGCAACAAGTCAACTGTTTTCATGGTGGCAGTGTCATAGTATGGGTAGGAATCCATAATGGTGGTAGAACGGCTCTTTAATTTGTGCATATGACAGGCATTAAATATCGAGACGGGATCCTGCAGGATCATGTCATTCCACACATGAACGTCTTATGTTGGAATGTTTCAGCATGACAATGCCAGACCACATGTTGCACGTGTTAGTCAGGAGTTTCTGCAGTGCCACAACCTTCAGACATTACCTTGGCCTGCCCATTTGCCAGATTTAAACCCAATAGAACATCTATGGGATGCACTGGATCAGCATGTGCACCAGAGGAGTCCACCACCCCAGACACTTCCACAACTTCTTACAGCACTGCAGCATGAGTGGCAGAACATTCCATAACATGTTGTGCAACATTTGTCAAGTTTCTTTTTCTGAAGAGTATATATATATATTTATCTTATAACTTACCATAATATCCATGTCATAAAGCGAGTTAATATTTACTATATTAACCCGTGTGATATTGGCGTTGCGGTAAATGAGTCCTTCGCTTACACGCCAACAAGACCCGTGTACCTGAGCGTAACGTGTTCAAAGATTTGTTTAA
>JAECMU010152336.1:0-20626 GCA_016106625.1 Dracogyra subfuscus | reverse complement strand
TTTTAGCCACATATGTTACTATTGTCGTCTATGGGATTTGATTTGGTGGTATACACCCTATAATGGATGATAAAGAAGTTTATGATGGTATTTCAGGCAATCAATATATAGCCAAACTATTAGTTCATCATGAAAGATAATAAACAGACAACAATTAAACTATGTTTACTATGAATGACATCATGCCTCAATTTTGTGCTCTTTTTCATAAATGCACTCACATATGCTGATCCTAGATGTACTTCACCTTCAAAGACTCCTTACCAGGTCAATCAAATCTGAACCACTGTAACACATAATCTGAGCTCTGTTCCACATAGCTATCTTAACTCTCTAAGATAATATTAAGTGCGTAACTAACTAATGCACATAAAGTGATCTTAGAGCTAACATTGCTTCATAGAATGAGGTCCAGAGTCGCATCAATGGAGAGTCAAATGGGCTTATGACAAAATAGTAGTTAATTCTATGAATATATCTAGTGCCTCATCTGTAGGAGGACAGCCACTCCTAAGATTCTTTACTGGAGAGTTCGTGCCTCATGCACTGCCACAAAAAGAACTGCCATTCCCAGATTAGTTTAGACAGTACCTTTCTCATAATAGTAAATGAATTAGACATAACTATATGAAATTCCATTTATTGTTCACTCTACTAAGATTCTACATACCTGCTGTTTCTCCTGACTGTGAGGGATGCTGACAATGCGTTCCTGTAGACCGGCATCTGCCTGTGTGAGCCATGTTGTGACGGCCTGCAGTGTGGCCATGTACTGTCTGCGGTCCTCGTTAATGTGAGTCAGCTCCTCCTCCTTCACTCGGAGGATCATCAACACGTCCGCCTGCAGCTCCTTCATCCTCTCCAGCTGGATCTGCAGCTCCTGTGGGAGTTCTCTCCCCTGGGAACTGTATTTGGCTTCTTGTGTTTGAACCAGACGTCGCATCTGTTCCATTCGGACGGAAATGTCTTGCTCTAGCATCTGAAAATAGATTTTCAAACCTGTTAATTAAAAAGCATACACCTATACAAAATAATTAATATACACATATTGGTAGAACTAAACCAAATAACTTCCAGCTGGGTCAAGGTTCAAAGTGCACCCAATGTTTGATAGAGAAGTTAACACCACAAGTCCATTGGTGATCAATCTGAGTTTGTAAAAAAAAATTGTTTCATCTGAGCAAGAAAATGTATGCAATTTTATTTCATCCAGTACCACTGTGCCAAGTAACCATGTACTTGAAACATGTATGGAGATCTGTAAACAAAATTGTATTTTGTGTGGAACTAGGGTAGTCATATACACTATATATGTTATCTCTGAAATGAGTAGGTTGACCCCCATTTTTCTGATTCACTTTAATCTTTAAGAGTGGTGGTAGTATTTATATATGTGGTGTTTATGTTGACTGATAGGCTACAGGTAGGAGTTTTAGCCACATATGTTACTATTATCGTATACAGAATTTGATTTGGTAGTATACACCCTTTAGGAAGAATAATTAATAATCCAACAAAATGCAAATAAACAGGGTTTTTTATGGTTTAAGTTAGGCTCAAAATATTATTACCAATTTGATCAGTAAATCTGTTGCCAAATTCAAGTTTGAAATATAACAATATTAAGTCTCTTTAAAAAATCACATCTCTTTTATCTTCAAATTACAATTAATACAAATTAATAATGAAATATATTCACCAAATCCAATCCTAATTCATATTTAGTAATGTGACAATAGCTTGAAGCTGGATTTTTCACAGCTTTTTTAATGTTTTGTTACTTGCTGATTTAGTGTAAATATACTGTTTAAATTTAGTCATTATAGACATTTGTGAGGTCTTTAATTATAAAAATGAAAACATATTTGAGTTTGCCACATCTCACCTTATGTTTCTCTATCTGTGAGAGGTCTGTCTGGTCGTGGTCTGGTTTCAGGTTGTTCAGTTCTGTCCGACTCTCTGTGAGCCAGTTGATGCTCTGAGTGACTTCCTCCAGGAACGATCCACGGTCATCAATCTCCTCCTGCAGAATCTGTTCCTGCTCCTTCACATCATCACGGAATCTAGACAAATCAAACAATGGAGCCCGTGTTTATAAGTTTTAGAGGCCAGACTCAGTCTCAAATGATGATAGAGCACTCGCTCAATATACAGTCGGTGTGGGATAGATCCCCTATCAGTGGGGCCATTGGGCTATTTCACATTCCAGCCAGTGCACCATGACTGGTTTATTAGAGGCTGTGGTATAGATTACCCTGTCTGTGGGATGGTGCATTTAAAGATCTCTTGCTGCTAATCGAAAAACAGTAGTCCATTAAGTGGCGACAATGGGTTTCCTCTCTCAATATCTGGGTGGTTCTTAAACATATGTCTGATGCCATATAACTGTAAATAAAATGTGTTGAGTGCATCGTTAAATAAAACATTTCTTTCTTTTTTACAACCATCAAATGACGTCACACGCATGCAATTTGTATGGCATTGTCATCACAATAGTGTCTCATATTCTATTAAGAGTCTGGACTCTAGACTCTAAAGGTTTTTTAAGCTCTAGGCCAGAACTATCACTTATGTCATTTTGAGAAAAAACGTGGTCATATTTTCTTATATTTCGAAACGTTTCATAACAGTTTTGAAACACCAGTTAAGATACTTAAACAGTTATAAATTCAGAATTTCAGACAAATATTGGCCGTACCTTTCAAATTTCTCCATTAACACCATGAACTGTTCCTGGGACTGAACCTTGGCCTCGGCTGTTGGCAGAGATCGCTGGAGTGTGAATGATGATTTCTTCATGGTGTCCAGTTTGGAATCCACCAACTCCAAATCAGCTAAAACTTCCTGAAGCATGAAGTTAGTTCATGTTAAATTTTAATATATAATATATATACAAAGAATAAATGTGCCATTAAATCCAGTCACAGATTCAGGCATTTTTGAACAGGGGATCAAAAGCATTTTTTAAATATTAAATTAATGGAATTCCAAGAGCCAAAATCAAGCAGAGCTTTCTACTGGGTCCCAGTGGAATTCACTTTTGAAAATGGCTGTCAACATACAGTATATGTAATGTAATGCATATATTTTAAAAGGAAATTCTGAATTCCTTGCAAGACACATGGAAGCAAAAGGGAGACTCTGAGCCACCTGGATCTGTGGATCTGTATTTGAAGTCCATCCAAACTATACAATAAAGTAATGTGTCCAGCTCATAAGTGTATGCTAATTGTACAATATAATTTTAATCAATGATCTGGGAATTCTGATCTTTTACAAGACTTAGGGTTTGAAGAATACCACTAGGTGACTATTTAGAACTAGTTATTCAGCATTTCATTTAGCAAAGTAATTTTAACAGAGAAGATAAAAAAAAACCCATATAGGATGGTTGTGAAATTTTAGGAATGAACAAATGGATAGAAAAATATGTAATTATTTATAATTTAATTAAACCTGTTTATAAAAAAGGCTCCCCATGAAACCGACAAAAATTGTCCAAAAAATGGGTATCACAAAAATTACTAGTAAGGCTATAATTCTGAAATTAATTTTGAAACAGGAATCCTTAATACAGAGCAACAAATATATTATTATGCTAATAACAGAAGATGAATGATTTGATCATTATAGTCTGATTGTTGCTACAATGTATGACATATTAAAAGGTCTGGGACCTAATTCACAAAGCTCTCTTAGGCTCTGCTAGACAGCAAAGCATTCTCTTTGCAAGTCTTTTAGCATTGCACTGCGATATCGCAAAGTTGCAAGTTTTTAGTGAACTAGATCCCTGGCTTTCTTTTTCTTCACATTAAAACTGTTATATAGTTCTATGAGATGTATAATTCTGTGACATGGTGGTGTGAGAACTCACTTCAATCTGGTGGATCTGTGTAACAAGCTGTGCACTGTCGACAGTCTGTAGGTTCACCACCTCTAGTTTGTCCTGGCTCAGTCGCAGCAGATCTCCAGCTGACTGTAGCATGGAGTTGAAGTCTTGCCACTGCCCTCCCATGTCCTGCAAGCAGAATACGAAAATCAAAATAAACAGATCATAAAGTCTTTATGTATGTATATTATTTGTAGATTAACATTTTGAAATGATTGTATACTATGTACTTTGTAAGGTAGTGAATTCAGGGACCCAACCCTGACACTATCATAACATATTTCTGGGGCAATAAACTATTTATTTAATAAAAAAAAGTCTTTATGTTAAAAGCATTGATTACAGAAAAACAATGTCTTTTGTCTATATACTATAGACTTCTTTATGAGAAAAATAATTCTAAATGACACAAAACCATTATCAAAACAATATCTCTGCACACTGTAGAGTCCAGTGTGTATTTAACATAAATATCTATTACTGCCAACTAAGATTAAAAAGACTGTATAATGATATAATTGTATGATAACTGGAGAATTATTATACCAGTAATTAGGCAATGCTAAAACAAAACATAACTGTCAAAAGATAAAATCAATGTCTTCAAACTCTAGAAGGTGAAACAGAATAATTATATCATCAACATACAATCTGATTTTAGTCTATAAACAAATCTGATACAGTAATATATATAATGCATCCTTCTCTTTATCCAATGCATACAAATTATTTTGTGAAGAAATAGATATATATTATATTTAATATTTAATAAAAATATTTTGTGTCCTTAGAGATGATGAAAAATAGTTATGGTTTTTTTATATCTACAGACTTTACCAGCCTTATATCATTATACAATTGCTATAATATTAACTGATGAAAAACAGTATATGGTCAAACTTGACCTCTTACCTCTAGAGTTGTCTGCCTTGTCTCACACTCGTTTGTGAGGGAATCCCAGCGATTGTTAATTGATGTCATTAATTTGTCTATCATTGACCGACTGTTGGAAGAAGCCACTCTGTCCAGTGATCTTGCTCGTTCATTCTGTTCATCAACAGAAGGTCGATTGGCCTCCAGTTTACCACAGAATTCCTACAATGAAAGTAAAGACTGATTACAAAACAAAGAGCAATGCAAGGAAATTAACATTCAAAGGTTAATCACATAACAGATTACTAAATGTCATGAAATCAAATATAAAAAATTGAAGACTTTAGGCACAAAACGTGATATATCCATTTTCTTTTATTTTCAGTAAAAGTGATTTTTTTAATTGGAGTATATTGCATTTTGACAAAAAATTGCATTTACCCAATACAATTTCATAAAGATGAATCATGTTTTGCAGCAAATCAGCGGGCCTACGATTAGCCCTTACTGACAGAAAGAAAGAAAATGGTTTATATCATGTTTTGTGCTTGAACTCCAATTATAAACTTAAAAAAGCAAAAAAATTATTAAAGTTATCTTCTCTTCTCCACCCACTATATAACTCTATACCCTTGGCTAGTAAAAATTCATGGATTCATCCTGGACACTTTAGGCATAACCTAAATATAATTACATGGACTCAGTCATTATAGGTGTTTTAACCTATGGTGAGACTGTCTATGTATTGTAATATCATTAAATACACACACACAGTGGATGCACAAAAAGACATAACAAATTGACAGACATATACACTGATGGCTGAATGGATATATTAATGGATTAAATTAACACAAACCTTCGTCAGCTGAAAAGCTTGTTGTATTTCTGCTGGACTGGTCAGTGGTCCCTTCTCCAGCTCGGTCCACTCTTCTTCAAGACACTGTAGAATACCATTCAGTTCTTCATGAGACTCCTGAAATCAGTAAGCTAGTCAAAGCAATTTGTTCCACATGTGTGTGTCTCTATGCATACATGTGTGTACGTGTATATATGTGAAGAGAAAGACTGGAAAGTAGTGTGAATCTCAGAGTCACTGGAGACTTGATGCAGTTGTGTTCAGAAAAAAACAAATAGCTGAACAAACAAACAAACCACTTATGAGCACACATGATAAATACTTTTTCTTGCATTAAAAAGGTTTCAGATGAATGGATTGAAGTGAACTGCGAAGTGAGTGTGAGTCCACATTTTGTGTATGTGGAAATCCAAGTCCAGCCACAACAATTGTAGCATGGGTTTGAAGTGATAGTCAAATTATAATGGAAATGTAAAGAAAAATACAACATAAGTCTGTCCAGCAAATTCAGAAGAAAGGACTCAGTTGCAAATGAGTTTTTGAGCCATGGTGAGACAGACAAACTCGTACCAGAAACTCTCTCCACTCTGATGTCTTCTCTTCGAGCTGCTCCTGTTTCTTCTGTGATGCAGTCTGGACAGCAGCCAGTTTGTTGCTGACCTTTTGTAGAGACTGCTGCAGAGTTTCCTTGTCGTTGGGATCGAGAGTGAGCAGGAGACGTTCGGACAGTTCCATCACCTGGTCCATCTCATCCTGACACAGACTCGCCTCAGAGAAATAGTCCTGTGAAGGGGAGGGAAATATGTACAAGAGATTAATCATTTTATGTACAGGAAAAAATAGGAATACAAATATTCTGAGACGACTGCTAAAGCAATAAATGTCCACGTTCAAGGGACAAAACTCTGTGAAACATGGGTAGATCACCAAGAAAGTTTTATTATTTAATGACACACTCAACACATTTTATTTACTGTTATATGCCATCACTCATGAAAGTTAACTGTAAATGTATATGATAAAGCTATATACAAAATTCCATCTTAATATCTTAAAGGGACATTCCTGAGTTTGCTGCAATGTTTTAAGATGTTATCGACTAATAAAATAGTTAAACTTACATATTAAATATATTTTCTTGTTTAGAATATTAGTGGCTGTATATTAAACATATTTCTGATCATTCTAATATTTGTACTAGGTTAATTTTTATTTTATTTCCCAAAAAATATTTTTTTGTACGTACGAAATTATTTGAAGACAAAATCCAATTTGGGCTTCATACAAATATTAAGACGATCAAAAACACATTGAATATACAGACACTGATATTATAAACAAGAAAATGTATTTAATATGTAAATTTAATCGTAGAAATATTTTTAAAGTCGGAAACATCTTACAATGCAGCAAACTCGGGAATGTCCCTTTAAGGCATTGCAAAACAAAAGTCTGAAAAACTCATTTTCATGCCTGCTAAGTCAAGGGCCATAACTCTGTGGAAAATGAGTAAATTGCCATGAAGGTCAAACTTGATCTGTAACAGAACATGATAAAGCCTGTTGGACTGGTACGGGACAACTTAGCACTAAAGTTAATCACAGAGTTACAAAAAGAAGAATGGTAGAATCAATGTTGAAAGATGCCCAGCATGAAAAATAAACAATATAAAGCTTCAATAAAAACACAGTTAAAAGAGAAGTAAAATTACAAACATCACAGACAATCTACTATAAAAATTTACAATAAAAACATATCTTTTTTAATTTCATTATCAATTCAGGTCATGTCCAGACTCAAGTCTTTAATAATGTCTTGAGACTTTAATGTCCTGGCAATGTCATACAAATTGCATGCATGTTGTCTAGAACTTGAACAGTTTTACAAGCATGGGCCCTTGATTATGACTATGTAGTTGATAATATGTCCTCTCTGCATGGGAGTTCATTCTTGAAGATTTGTAATGCAATAAACACATTTCTTTTAATTAGTAGTGACTGGGGAAATCAATCCTTGATCTATAAGCAAAAGAGTATTGATAGTTGTGTGGTATAAGAATGACTTTAACTGAAATTCACAGCAAGCACTAACAGATAACAGTTACTGAATAAGATCACATTGAGTGAAACTTCTCTAAACCGGACATCATCAGGACCAAGTAAAACATCTGGTTTTAAGAGGTATCCGGTTTAGAGAAGTTCTTTTCTGTACAGATATTTAAAGGGGGCTGCGAAAAATGTCCGGTTTTGAGGGAATTCTGGTTTACAGGGGGTCCGGTTTTGAGGGAATTCCGGTTTACAAAGGGTCCGGTTTTGAGAGGTTTCACTGTAGGTTTCACATGTTGATTTATTTTGACAATAACTTACAGTGTATTCACTGAGTGTCTGATCGAGCGTGTCGTAATCAAGACCATCATATCCTGAGTCAAGTAACTCCTCCGCCCCTTTCAGCCACGCGGTCACTTGATGGATGGAGTTCTCATACAACTCTCGATCAGCCTGGGCCTCTACCAGATACTGCTCCTTCTTCTGAGTTGCCTCCCTTATTGACTCCTCCAGCGTTTCGATTTGTACGAGTTTGGCAGATACCTCAGGTGGAATAGGTTCCTGGAGTTTCTGGTAGTGTTCAACCTCAAACTGAGCTTTCGTTTTAACAGAGTTTAAGCTGTCCAATGCCTGGTGGGTCATATCCTAAAAATCATTTTAAAAATTAGAACATGTCAGATTTATTTGTATACCTGTTTGTTTTATTAAATATTTCTACACTGTTGTCAAAACATCCAGAATATAACAGCAATACATAGCCATATGATTACACTTAAAATAGCAATAATTACAGTATTACAGTATTTGACATATTACTAGCCATTTTATTCTAATTTAAGGATTTAACAGTCATTAGCAATATCGAAGTACATTGGTCAGGCCTCAGGAGACATACAGATTGGTGTAACCCACGTGTTGGTTATAGCAAATTTTCTTTCCCGTTCTGAATATGTAAATGAAATTCTTAATTTAATATGTGAACAAAATATTGGTAATGCAAAATTTGATTTGCATGAGCGATGCATGAATGGATTTATCATTACATCAATTTTCTGAGTTCTGTTTGCAATAATCTTAATTTATTCATATTTTGAAATATTGTGTAGCTACCTGATGTCGTATAAGGACGGGTTTCACTTTGGTGGAGTCCAAGTCGAGAGTCTCACACGAAGCTAAAGCGGTCTCCTTCTGCTCCAGCCATGAAAGTGTCTGCTCCACAGACGAGTCGAAGTCTTCTCGTTCTTGCTGAATCTTCTTGCAGTTTTCACTCTTCTCTGTAGCTGTCTTGGTCAGCTCGTCAACCTTTGACCTCAATGTTGTTAGTCGGTCTGTGATGGCGGCAGCATCATGTTCTGTTCCCTCCTTACCAATCTGCTGAGCTCGGTCTTCTATTACAAATAGTCCTTGTTCTAGGTCTTCAAGCTTTCCCAGAACAGTCTGTTAAAAAATATAACTTGTGAAATCAGTACGTCTTATATACAATTTATTATCTGCTTACAACATGGTTCAGAGAACATTTTAATTTAATTACGTTTTTAAATTTTATCACATGCATTGCAATGAACATATGAAGAGTTTCATCATAAAATGCAATAAATGCCACTATACCCACCCATTACTAAAAATATTTTATTCCAATCCACCATAAACACTACGCCAGTTTCTCTGCAATCTGTGATATATCCTCAGACAATAAGATTTAGTTAAAGTGTGTGACTTCAAACTACATTTGTGCTGATCGCAATGATGTCATATTACCGATGGAAGTGACTTTACAGCTATGATATACTAAATATTAAATTAAAATGTTATTTCAGAAGTGTTATAGGATAAACTGAATTTGCTACTCATCATATTTAATATGTAAAATATCAAACTCATCTAGTTAATCAGTATTTGT
Organism: Dracogyra subfuscus; assembly: GCA_016106625.1. Taxonomy (NCBI): domain Eukaryota; kingdom Metazoa; phylum Mollusca; class Gastropoda; order Neomphalida; family Peltospiridae; genus Dracogyra; species Dracogyra subfuscus. The sequence continues at coordinate 11,060 of JAECMU010152336.1, read as the reverse complement.
TTTGGCAGAGCATTGACAAATACTGATTAACATAAACCCTGTTAATATTTTCCTTATTATAAAAAATTCTCATGATGAATCATCTACATATATTTCTTGCGCAGTCAGTTTGGGATTGATCCCTATTGGTGGATTCATTACGTTATTTCTTGTTCCAGCCAGTGCACCACAACTGGTATATCAAAGGTTGTGGTATGTGCTATCCTGTCTGTGGGATGGTGCATATAAAACGTCCCTGGTTACTAATGGAAAAATGTAGCTCATTTCCTCTCTGAGACTGTATGTCAAATGACCAAATGTTTTGACATCTAATAACTGATGATTAATAAATCAATGTGCTCTAGTGGTGTAATTAAACCAAAAAACCCTTTAAACTTTATATCTATACACACCGTGTATTTTTCAATGCGGTCCGGTATGGACACCCCGAGATCTGTGACAGCCTCAATCTGATTCTCACAGTCCAGCACAGTATTCTCCATCTCCTCCAGTTGGGCATGGAACTGTTGCCTGGCAACCACCGCCAGTCGGCATCGGTTCAGTTGCTGAGTGACCTGGTCTATCAGCAGTTCGTACTGTGATGTCAGGTGGAGAATTTCATCAGCACTGCTCACGTGACCTGCTGATCTCAAAGGCTCAACAGACTGGTTCAGTGATGCTACAGTGGACTGGTATTCAGCTATCTTCTCTTCTATTGCCTGAATAATAAATTTTTATATAATTTTAGCACCATATCATGAGATATTTGTCTTATAATTCCTTATAATTAAAAACACACAACAAATAAAACAAGAAAGGTCTTTGTGAAACACTAACGTGTAGAAATCCTGCAAAATCCTGAGGTTTTACATCTTCACATGAACAACTGCTGCCAAACTAACCTACTGTGTTGCATTACATTATTGGTTAATATGAAATAAAAATCAGATAGAGGGAAACCTAACTTATTCATGCTATATATGTACTTGAAACATAAGAAACAATTTCACAGCTTTTTAACAGAATTATTCAGTGTTTTCAAGTATTCTCTAGCTGTGAATGTGACCAATCCACCACTGTGATAATTGTTATTACACTATTTACAAAAACTGGGGCATTCCTAACACAAATACAACACTGATCTCAGAGGAAGACTTTCACCATGTGTTTCACTGTTACAGTAATGGTATATTATTAATATTCATGGATGCAATATATCAATATCTTGTAATTACAGAAGTATCTCATATCTTGCTAGTACATGTTCAGCATCACTGATAGTAATTGCAATTATGATCATGGAAACAATACACTAATTTCCAGGTGCAGAATGGTTGACATACTTGCAATATCTTATTATTAAGAAAGTACCTTCTGATCTTACAAGTACATGTTCAGCATTACTAACAGTAATGGCAATTATATTCATGGAAACAATACACTAATATTCAGAGATGTGGAATGGTTGACATCTCTGCCATATTTTTTAATTAACAAAGTATGTCACATCTTGCTAGTACATAATATAATGGCAATTATATTCATGGTCATTATACACCAACATCCAGAAGTCTGGAATGATTGACATCTCTGAAATATCTGTTATTAACAAAGTACATTGTATCTTGTTAGTAAATATAACAGCAATTATATTCATGCATAGATGCAGAATGTCTATTATTATTAACAAAGTACCTCATATCTTGCCAGTACATGTTCAGCGTCACTGACACTTGGTCCGATGGCGACGCTGGCTTCTCGCAGCTGATCCTGAGTGTCTGTCAGCCAGCGTGCAGTTTCCTCGATACTCGACTGAGTCTGGGACTGTATCTTCAGAGTGGTCTCCAACACAGTCAGTCGGTCAGACACCTGGCTAGATGCTCTGAGTGAAAGGAGGAATGGAAGATATAGGACAAAAATAAAATATGAACAAGAATAACCTATGGTGCCAAAATATATGTGTGATCAAATGAAAGAAAGAAACAAAGAACTTTTAAGATATAGGACAAAATAAAATATGAACAAGAATAACCTATGGTGCCAAAATATATGTGTGATCAAATGAAAGAAAGAAAGATTTTGTTTTATTCAACAATGCACTCAATGCATTTCCTCTACTGTTATATGGTGTCAGACATTGACTTTATACCACACAAATAATGAGAGGCAACATGATGTTGCCACTCCATGGGCTACTCTTTTTGATTAGCAGTATCCCATGCACAGGATAGTATATACTACAGCCTTTGTTACCCCAGTAATTGATCCTATACCAAACATGCTATGTCCCACCCCCTGTATAATGAAATATGTCTGAAAGCTTTAACTTGTGACTGTGAAGTGATACATCTGTAAGGTGTTTGTAACTGGTTATATGAATGTGTCATTATTAATTGTGGTGTTATCTACAGGTGGTACTAAAGCAAAACATACAAAACCTTTCTTAGTAAAATTATATTGCAAACATCATGGAAATCTTGAAATACATAAAACATATTCAGTGCTGGTAATAGTTGCATCCATAGATGCTTATATTAATGTATATTAAAAACAAAGATCATCCATCTAGGGCTAGTAGTTTGTGGGAAGCTAAACATTAAGCTAAATACAAAAGTATTTTAATAAAAAATATATGATTAATTACTTTTTAATTATTTTCACATGCAGAATAGAATGATGAACATCCAAAGGTGCAACTACAAACCAAGTTTTGGGGATCTAGAAGATATAGTTTTTGAGAAATGGATCTAAACGTGAACCTATAAACTTGTTTTTTAAATTGACACCATTGCTGCCCCCATCAGATACATAATACCTATATCTCACCTTTTTAACTTCATAAAAGCAAGACAATAATACAGAATACTAACTCCAGTATAAAAAGTATAAAGCTGGTTTGTCAACAACAGAGACAAATTGCTGGTATTCAAAGACATAGATACCTCTGGTATTTGTCTCTGAGTGCGTCGATCTGCTGCTCCAGTACCGGCAGATCTGTGTCATACAGCTCCGCTTTGAACCCCTCGCCCAGCTGAACTGTCTGAGACACCAGTGAGTCAAACATGTGGCTGCTGTTATTCAAATTCTGAGAAACAAAACAATAAAGCAATATTATTTTGCATACAGCATATCAGTGGAATGAAGTACTGCAAAACCGTAAAACCTATTATGCTTGAAGACTATCTCGCTAAAAAATAAAATTGCCACAATTTGACAACATAGACAACATATCACACATAAAAATTAACTAAGTGATATCCAAAAACAACTTTGAGCAAAACTAAGATTAGATGCTTTGGCTGATGTATATTCCATTTGAATTGACACATCCACATATTGTAGAGCTGACACCTAAGACAGGCTACTGTTCAACTATCTTTGCAAGCAAACTACTAAAGATTAGACATTTTTAAAGGCACTTTCCAACACACAAAATAGGATCAGTTATCAACTATTTTGTATACCACTGGTTTAAATGGGAGATAACAAATAAGTCTAACATGTTATACAAATGGTCTACCATAGAGTTTGCTCTCTTTTCTTTATTACCATCAAAATGGAATACACATTTTAAAATTTTGTACTGATATCATTACCATTAAATTTAATGAACAAAAATTATACAACTAAAATGAAAATGATGTTTCTGAATTTATTTCAGTGATAACAAAAGGGTTCATCGTTTTTATCTTTTTGAAAATGGTGACAAAATAATATATTACTAAGGACATAGAACACTGAAGGTGAAGGAACTCAGATTTGAAAAAAACTTACCTTGTACTGTTCAACTTGTTCTTGTAATATTTCTATTGCACAATCTAGAGTTAACTCCCCTGAACATTTGATGTCTGTCTCCATGCACCATCGGTCTATTTTCTGCGAATCTGTTTCAAACTGTTTTCTTGCTGTGGAACAGTCACGCAAGTGATCATACTGATACTTAAGTCTCTGGAGAAGATTCTCATATCTTCGGGAGATATCTACAGTGAAAATAAAATCTAAATGTTACATCTGAATGGCAAAAATCAAACAAACAATGTAAATAAATAGCAAATCAGTCTGAGCAGTTTTTTCTAGACCTTATTAATATTGTAGCTCTTATTGATTTGGCATTTGCACTCCAGAAACAAACAATCTTACATGACCTTATCAAACCATCTAGTCCACTCAATGCCATTGTTATAATTTGCTGTGTGTGTGTTTGTGTGTGTGTATGTTTTTTGTTTTGTTTTGTATTTTTTTTATTTGTAAAAATATTCTCTCAAAAAACATCTTTTGCAAAATCATCTCACCATCCAGTTTATGATCCAACTCTGCAGCACTTTCCTCACTACATTCAATTTTCAAACTGTCTGCCTTGTCTTTGATTGGCTCCAGATGGGTCATGTGACTTTGTACTTCTTTTGACAAGTTCTGCAAATTAAAGTAAATAGACATCTTATAATCATAATTATATTTTATTAATGGTGGAATATTTGCATTCTGCAAGCAGAAAATTACATAATTTTTTTTTTTTTAAAATACTGACTGATAGCATAACATAATGTCAGGAAATTCAGAAATTTAATTTGAACACAGTTGATTTAAGATTTAACCCTTTTACCACTAGGTTTATTTAGTGTGCTATTAATTCACTGATCTCATCTGTCGCAAGTATTGGCAGTTCTAATCACCTGAAAATTGTGAGAATGACAGTTTAATTCATGCATTGCTCTTTAGGGGCGGGATGTGGACCCGTGGTAAAGTGCTCGCTCGATGTGTGGTCAGTTCTGGAATCGATGCCAGTCAGTGGGCCGATTGGGCTATTTCTCGTTCCAGCCAGTGCACAACGACTGGTATACCAAAGGCCGAGGTATGTACTACACTGTCTGTGGGATGGTGCATATAAAGTAGCCATTGCTTCTAATCAAAAAGAGTAGCCTTTGATGTGGCAACAGTAGGTTTCCTCTCTCAATAACTGTATGGTCCTTAAAAATGTGTTAAGTGCATTGTTAAATAAAACATTTCTTTCCTTTTTTCATGCATTGCTTGTGCAAGCCTAGTTTTGCATTAAATTTAGAACGTCATTTACATGGTTATGATGGGTTACATAAAAAATGAAATGAGTTATGTCAACTTGTTTTATATAAACCATAACTGATTTACCAAGATGTTTAATTCTCAGAGGATTACAATTCTCCAACAGACGTAGTATCTGTCAGTGACTGCACAAACATTCCTTTGACTCAGCTTTGAACAGAGCTATGACTTTGAATTAAATAACAATTCTGTAATTCACATAAATTGAAAAGGGTTAATGACAACACATTGCTTTTCACCTTGCATTTCTCTGCCTGTTTGTCCACATCAACAGCAAGCAGCCGTATGCTGTCATTCTTTTCTGCCAGTCTCTCCTTTTCTTGCAGCCAGCCATTCTCTTTCTCCAGACTAGACTGGAACTCAACCCTTTCCAAGACAGCCTGTTCACACATGTCACACTTCTGCTGGACTAGACTGTACACCTTGTCGTGCTCCCTCTGCACAGTTGCAATAAGATGCTCAACGTCATCACGTTCTTTAGCAGGCAGATCTTCTATTAGTATTTTTGCTTTCTTGGCCACACTGTCCAATGTGACCTGGCGGTGATCCAGCTCCACATACAGGTCCTGAAAAAGAAAATACAATTAGATAACTCATAAAGGAAATGAAACACACTGCGTTTGTTACAACTCACTCTGGGTGGGAGCCGGTACTGGGATATGAATCCAGAACCTACCAGCTTTAAGTCTGAAGGTCAAACTACTACATTACTGAGGTCAGTATTTGTTTTTAGATTCATAATTCCCTTTTCGTCTAGCTAAAGAATATCTTATATTAATGTGTCTTGTTTTTAAAATATGTATCTGTTATCACCTCTTGGTTTGGTAACATGATCTAAAAGTAATTTCTTTTCTTCTGATTAATATACTTTTTCAGACATAAATATGCACTATTTAATATAAACTACCATAACAATGTTAACGTTAAAACACATTCAAAATAAACATTAAACTACTACCATATTATTATTACACATTCATAATAATAATTAAACTAGCAACTGCAGAAAGATCCATTGTATAGTAAAGATCCAATGTACCATATTTAAATTGTATATGTCTGCTGTTTGACATTACAGTTTTACTGCTTCGTATATACCTCTCACAGACTATGTAATACAGCTATTACCTTTATGAACAGACAAATCACTGTTTACCCCACAAACATTTGGGCTGATTAGGTATCCAGCAGTTGACATTAACCACTAAAGAAAAAACGTCTCACAGTGCATCACCAAGAATGCATATCCAAAATAACTGCTTCAGAGAAAAATCCTCAGCTATTTTGATACATTTGTCCTCTCTAAGTGGCCACCACTGTGTGCTGTTATACCTGATTAAGACTTAGGCAAACACAGAGCTCGCAGACTGCTGTTATTGGAACGATTATGTCCATAATAAAAGAATAAACGTCCCAAAAGGTAAACTGCTTTTTAACCTGCCCGATCATGTCAGCCTTATTAATTGACAATTTATTGATTTGGTGCAGAAAAAATTCTTGAGATGTTTGTCTTCTTTTTCTCTACTTCAGAAGATAACTATATGTTTCATATCAATAATCTTATTATAATATTGGCCTTTTGTTCTCGGGAAACTGATATGGTATATTATGTTCATACATATACTAAGACAAAACTGTTCATCAATTTGATACTACTGCATTGTTCTTTACAATGCAAGCTACATTGAATAACCTGTCAGTTACGTATTTCATTGTGTATTGAAAATATCTCGATACATATACATACAAATGAATCACTTTAAATATCATGAGTGTTCTTTTATTTAAGCATATTTACCAAATTACTAAACTTTTTTTGTCTTGGTATAATATATGGTATATTATTTTTATAGATAATATTGTCAAATAATTAATGAGCCAACACTGTTTATAAAGGCCAACCTACAATAGTGATTATACTGAAGAGGCATTCATATCAAAGTTAAATGATGGTATATGTATGCCAAGTAGACATGTAATGTGCTTTCTGTAGACAGATGGTCATTCTACAAGGTGACTTTTACATTAGGTTTTATTGTACAGTAAAACCTCTCAAGACTGGGCCCTCTGTAAACCAGAATTCCCTCAAAACCGGATGTTTTGTGCAGCCCCTTTTTAAATATCTGTACAGAAGAGAACCTCTCTAAACCAGATAGCTCTTAAGACCAAACATTTTTCTTGGTCCCAAGGGTGTCCTGTTTAGAAGGGTTTCACTGTACATGCGTATTACATTAGTTCCACTAGAGTGACACTGACAACATGTCTGCTGTTTGGTGTCATGTTTATATTCTAATCAACCTATCAGATTAGGTTCTTTTCTTCTATGTCATAGCTGGTTGACCATACAAGATCAACTGGGGTGTCTCATTAACTTGTCTGCTAGCCTGTAAAGTCTAGATAATGCTGATAAGTTTATATCATTAAGACCATTACAGTTTATTTCCTTGGTTTACAAGTTTAAAAGATTTGTCTTCTTCAAATTGGCTGGAACAAGAAATAGCCCAATGGGACCACCAACAGGGATCGATCCCAGACCGACCGTGCATTGAGCAAGCGCTGTACCACTGGGCTACGTCTCGCCCCTTTTTAATACAAATTTAATACAGTATTTTGTATTATTTCTAAAGGCATTTCCCTACAAACACCTGTCACATATGCTTATGAACAAGCCATCATGTATTACCTTTACTCCAGCACTTGGGGGACAGTTGACCCTCTGCCCTCCTGTCTCATACACTTAGTAACATGTCATCATGTTATTACCTTTACTCCAGCACTATATTGACAGTTGACCCTCTGCCCACCTGTCTTGTACACTTAGTTATGTTATTACCTTTGCTCTCTCAAGAGCTGCCTCTGCCTCCTTCACCTGGTATCCAACATCAACCTTCTCCCCGACCTTCTCCTCCTGCTGTTTGAGCCAGGCGAGGTACTTCTCGGCCTCCTCACGGATCTCATCCAGGTTTCCGTCCATCACGTCATACAGCTTCTGCTTCCTCTCAACACTCGCCAGCAGGTCGGCATACTTACGCTCCTCCGTTCTGTGGTAGGGAAAGTAGCATTTGTTTGTATTAGAAACCAAAATTAATTGTTGTTTTTGGATTTGATAGTACTAAATATTAAAAAAGTTAATTAACTTATAATAACTTATATAGTATGTATTACAAAACAATATAAGAAAACTGAGAAAAAGATGCCGAGAAAAAAGCAACCTATTACAATCTCAATATTTAAGTTTTCAAATTAAGTACTGCAGTTTTGAAAGCATTTAATGGCTTCCTCTGTAATTATTGAGCCTTTTTATATATACACATACACATATACAAATACACACACACCAAAAATCACACACATGTGCTCAGTCAAATGTACTCAATTATCAACAAAAGGAAATTAAAAAAAACAAAACATAGAAAACAAAAACCTTACATTTTGCCAGAATATATATCGAAAGATGATCCAAAATATCATGTAACATTAATTTTTTTTTTTTTTAAATGAATTGTAATAAATGTGACCTTATGAATTACATTGTAGCAATAGATAAATTGGTTGCCAAAAGTCTGAACCAAATTGTTAACAACTACAACAAATTACTCTCCTACCTTTAATTACCGTTACATTCCCACCAAATTTTGTCCACACACAAGTTGTGAAAAAAACATTACAGTGACACGGGTTCCTCATATGAGACTAACGATGTTGCCAATATCGACTTTGCTGAGATAGCATAGGGCAAAATATATGCCATCTGCCATTTTGCTTTTTTATGCAATACTTTTCAAGAGGGGTAAAGGCCTCCAAAGAATATGACATAATTAATATAAAATCAATGATCTTTAGTGGTATTTTAAACAAACAAAAAATACTTTTAAAAATTAATATGACCTTATCACATTTGCTTTTATATTATAACATGTTATGACGTTGCTAGATGAAGTCATATCCTTTTACCCCTCTTGGAGAATATTCCATAAAAAGTCAAAATGGCAGCCGATACAAAATTACATGCTTTTTGCCCTATGCAATCCCAGCAAAGTCGATATTGGTGTCATGGTTATCACTAAGTATGTGGAATCTGTGTCATTGCAATGGTTTTTCCTAGATTTCTGTCTGGACAAAATGTGAGTAAAATCTAATGAAAAATAAAGGTAGGAGAGCAATTAAAAAAGATTTGATACATGCACCCAGGTGTAGAAAGACCTTGTTGACTACATTCACCATTACAAGTCAACAAATAAATAAACCTGTTGCTAAATCAATACAAGATGCAGTCACCCAGCCAAAAGCCAGCTATGACCTGTGTCCATACTACAGTAGCTTATAACCCAATGTAATGCCCATTACATATATTTAGAGTTTCTACAATGCTTCATATCTTTTGTGTTGAATATAGATAGCAAATAAAACTGTTCTCATGCAATTCTAAGTAATAAATAATAATAATTTATGAGAAACAAAAACATGTATTACCCGGTACTTCAAAAAGTATTTTTTCAGATAAATCTGAACACTTTCCATTCAGTATTGTGTTAATCAATTTAGTAAGTTAGAATTCAATATACTAGTATTGGTATATTTTGATCAAAATTAAGAAACAAACCTTCATGAAATATTTATATGTACATAAATAAATAAATAAATAAATAAATAAATAAATAAATAAATAAATAAATAAAATAATAATTAAAAAAAAATAATAATAATAATAATAAATATAATAATAATACATATATAAATAAAATAATAATAATAATACATATATAAAAAAATAAAATAATAATAAATAAATAAATACATACATAAATAAATAAGTAAATAAGATTTAAAATCAACTTTAATTACTATGATATACATGCACTTTTTAAACAAGATATTAAGACTTTTGAAAGCATTAATGTGTATAAAGTTTCAAGCTGTTTCAGTTTGGTATTTTATTGGTGCTATAATTACAATCCAATACATTAGCATGCACATTTAACACCCATCCACCCCTTATCCACCACCCCAACCCCTGAAAAGTTAAGGTCAAGTAAGTCAATGGTGTGGGTTGCAGGAATGCTTCTAGTTTTAGTTGCAAAATTTACATTACATGATAACCGTAAGCAGTGTGTGTTCAATATACTATAGAGTACACCAGGATTCATACAGTTTTAAAAGCCATTCATATTAAAGCTCCTAGAAGTCTAGGTCCGATTTAATTACTGTGCAGTCATCATGAACACGTTCCACGGTGCAAGCATCAACAAGCACAAGGTACAATGGATCTAGGATATGGCAGTGTCTAGGTCCCGCATACAGGGTTATATATATATATACATTCGAGATAATGAACAATTGATAGCCTTACACAGTGTCATACTCTTGACCACTGAAAACATGAAATAAGTGTCAAGGTTATTAACTATATATAATATTAGACTTATTACTTGAATGATAGCTAACTGTATATTTAATACAGTGAAACACCTTAAAACTAGACCATCAGTAAAACACAATTTCCCAAAACTGAATGTTTTTCATGGTCCAAGATATCCATTACAACCAGACTATTTACTTGGTCTTGTGGGTGTCCAGTTTAGAGACATTTCACTGTACTACATAACTCCGGGCTGTTCCAGAAATGGTCATAACTATATGTATGTGGTGACAGAGCAAGTACTACATAACTCCCGGCTGTTCCAGAAATGGTCATAACTATATGTATGTGGTGACAGAGCAAGTACTACATAACTCCTGGCTGTTCCAGAAATGGTCATAACTATATGTATGTTGTGATAGAGCAAGTACTACATAACTCCCGGCTGTTCCAGAAATGGCCATAACTATATGTATGTGGTGACAGAGCAAGTACTACATAACTCCTGGCTGTTCCAGAAATGGTCATAACTATATGTATGTTGTGATAGAGCAAGTACTACATAACTCCTGGCTGTTCCAGAAATGGCCATAACTATATGTATGTGGTGACAGAGCAAGTACTACATAACTCCTGGCTGTTC
>JAECMU010152321.1:0-11374 GCA_016106625.1 Dracogyra subfuscus | reverse complement strand
AAATACTTAGACATTTCTTATGCGTTATACATAATGTATTATGTAATGGTATACTGTATATGAGTGAGTGTATGGGGACGAAATATAGCCCAGTGATAAAGCGCTTGCCTTATACTCGGTCGATCTGGGATCGATCCCAAACGGTTGTTCCACTGGCCTATTCCTCGTTCCAGCCAATGCACAACGACTGGTATATAAATTTTGTAGTACTAGTAGTAGGCCTATGTCCTATCAGAAAGAAATAAAGAAACTAGAAAAACATTTTCCCCGTTATGAGTGCCCGCTGGTGTAATAAATTAATTTTATCAACATTTGTTGATAAATTACTATGCGAAAAATATTGTCAACTCGATTGTCAAACATCTTAGGCTACTGGGGTGTTAGATCATTGGTCGTAAACGGTCGGTCAGGGTCAATTATGCTCATCGGAATTTTACCGAGGATCTCCGAGTGCGACCGAATTGTTACGAAATCGTGATCGTAGCCCTAAGCAGTTTTTATTGGACGAAAGTAACACACCTCCCAACTTTCTCTTCCGGGCGTAGTAACTTGCATTTATAAAAATGCAACAATGTTAACACTATTCATTGTAATTATCTTTTAATATTGATATATGTAAATGTATATTGTAACTAATTCGCGTTCAACTCCAGTAGTGGTTTAATGGAGTCGCTATTTACTTGGAACTATATTCCAATGCGTAAGAACAAAGTATCTGCCAAGGCGTTGAGTGTTTTGAGGTTAATGGTTGACCGATTTTCGACGTTCTCGTGAAACGATCTTCACAATGTCATCGACGTTATTGAAATCTGTGTTATATTTGCCATGCAGGTAGATCACATCTTTTTTTATCATGGTATTCACTTTTATGCGACAAGTGTTTTTGTTGTGTTAGAATACACGAAGAATAGTTAACCGTAACGAGATCGTAGTATTATAAGTATAGGCTTGCACGTGTAGTTCGCAAACGTCAGACTCATTGCGGTCATCGCCGTCATGTTGTGTTGGTTTTAGTCTAATGGTAGAGTGTCAGTGAACTTTATCATAAGTGACCACTCAACAGTTATTTAACGCACAATCTTTGGGGGAATCCAATACTTAAAAAAAAAAATTATTAGCAGCAACAGATCTTTTATATGCACTTTTCCACACAGGACAGCACATACCACTTCCTTTGATAAACAAGTCATGGTGCACAACTTTGCGATTGGAAAAAAACCCATTAGAGAATGGTTCTATTGATGCTGTTTGATCCTAACAATGCAAACATCTCAGATAGCTGTCTACTGACTGGGACAAATCCCACGCCCATCCCCCATCAAGAGAAAGAGAGCAAACCCACCGACACCCATTGGTGTAGCCATGATTTTATATTCAAACTTATTATATTGGTGGGAGGGGAGAAATAGCCAAATGGATGCACTGACTGGGATCAATCGTAGACTGACCAGGCATCAAGCAAACACTTTACCACTGGGCTACATCCCAACCATACCAATAGAGGAGCAAAGGATAATTTTTATATGTGTGCACTTCCCTGTTAACAGGACAGTACATACCACAGCCTCTAGTGGACCAGTAATGGGTTTCTGATGGGGATGTTCCCATCTCCAAGTCTATGTGAATGTTGCTCTCACTACTATGTTAAAATAATATGTACAGTGAGACCTGTCTAAATGGGATCACGGCAGGGTCCTACTACTAATCCGATTAAGACAGGATCCATCGTTCATAGGATTAAGTTTTACAAGTTTGAAATTTCAGGATCATGAAACTTTGTCGGTTTTTACAGGATTTCATTTTTTTTCTTCAGGATTCCGTTTTTTCAGGATTTCAGTTTTCACAGGATTCTAATTTTACAGGATTCAGTTTGTTTTTCAGTCCACTTTACACAGGTTTCACTGTATATTAAATGAAAAACAGATTTAGAAATTTATTTAAATCTTTGCTTCTTAAATTAAACTACATTCATCCTAAATGGTACGTCATAAAACATTTTTATTTACAAAATCAGTTTATTGTAGGTGAGATATTTCATTCTTTGTAATTTTGATTAGATTTAAAAATGGTATCTGCCGTGCCTCAACACAAACTATCAAAGGCTATGTTGCCGAGAATGAACCGATGTTTGACTATGGTCCTGGGAGCAGTGAACGGAAGGAACTCGAAGCGGCATTGGAACGCCACAGCAATCAAATCGCCGACATCCCCATCGTGATCGGTGATGAAGAAATCCGAACTAATGTCGTGCAGTACCAGGTTGCGGTATGTATGGTATATACAAACACATCAGGCAGCTTTCGACAAATGTTTGGGACTAATGCTCTAACTTGTAATATAGTAATAGTTAATTGATATGAGCCCAAAATAAAAATTCAGAGGGCTATCTGAGTGAGCAAAACAATTCACCAAATGTCTACTAAACCTCAAACATTTCAGATATTGTCAGTTATTTTCTAAAAAAATGTCAGTTATTACTTGAAATTATTTTGCCTAACTAAAATAAAATTCGCTGATTCACAAGCCAGGATCAAGGGTTAATGACTGTGTCGAACCCTGCATCGATATTGTACAGAAATAGCCTACTGTCCAGTCCTTAATTTCTTTAAAGTGTGTGTGTTATCATGTTTCACTAATTTGATCACCCAGGAAAATAAATTTTTCTGTATTCGTCACGATGTGTTTTGAAAAATAAATTTTTACCTTCACAAAACTACACAAACCTTTTCCTTTTTGACTTAATCCTACTGGACATTTGCAAATTCAATAGCGCCGAAATCAACCCACGCCCACTACCGACCCTGGTCGGGCTGCTTGTACTCCCTAGCACATGCCATCACATGCAGTCCCTTCTCCCACCCCACCCCCAAACACTTCCCTGTCATGGATGGATGACCCAGTGAAGGTCGACACTTGTGCACATGAAAAGCTAGTTCTGTATGTGCTACTTAAAACCTATGACCATGACCAAGTAGATATTGGGAATTGCCCTATTAGCCCAGTTAGTAGAGCACTGGACTCTTATACTGAGGGTCTCTGGTTCAAATCGCCTCAGTGGAGGTTGATTATTTTGTTACATTAAGGTTTGGACTCTCTTTACAATTCCCATCTTCTTCCTTTGTTTTTCAGCCATTTGATCACCAGAAGAAGATTGCAAGTTTCTACTATGCCGGTGCGGTAAGTTAGTGTTAGTTAGGACTCCATGATTTCATGTCTATTTCTGTTTACGATGTAATGTTCTTCAAAGTCATGAAGTGAGATACTTTGCATTGTGTTTGAAAGTTGTTACTCTAGTGGAAAAGACATCTGTACATTTCATTTATTTATGTTAAAGTGACATACCCTAGTTTTTAAACACTAAGACATAGTTTTGACTATTAGAGGCGTTTTTTGATAACTGAAATCATACTTTACTTACATTTTATTGTTTAAAATATCCATTTCCATACATTCGAAGTGTTTTTGGTCATCCTGATGCTTTTTAATATCACAAAACACCTTTCTCATATTTTTAAAAAGGCACGTGCCTCTGAGAAGTAACAGTTATGTAGTCGAGTTTTATTCTATTTTAGATGGTATTTCACCATTTCAAAGTCAAAGACTCATGTTTCACTCATTTGTAACTTTATCAAAATGTGTTACAGGTTTGTACATGAAACTAAACTTAATGTTAATTTTCATGAACTGAAACTAGGGTGTGTTCCTTTAAGTCCATTACATCATAACCAGAAATGCACATGTTGTCATGGCGGCCCAAGCCTACACACACATACACACAGACACATACAGACAAGTTGTCACAATTTAGAACATTCCGATATATACCTGTATGTATTTTATATACCTCAGAAATTCATGTCTTTTAATAAAGTTCATTTCTGGAAATCAGTTTAGAGGTTTTAATGAATATAGCCAAAGATTTAGGCCTGCCCTTTGAAACTAAAAAGCTCTTTTTTTTCTTTTTTTTCTTCTTGTCTTGTTGTCTTGCCGTTATGAAGTGAATGGTCAGATATAGGTATTATTTTTTTGATGGTAGCGTTTGTGTCAGCTTTTGCTTTAAAGTTTCAAACTGGAATCAGTTTTTGACACACCTTAAGTTCAAGGTCAATGGAACTTGGTTTATAATTGCACCACAGTACACAGAAATCGTTTATGGTAGACAAGACTTAATTCTGCTGAATTCTAGCTTGTTGTCTCAGTTTTGTACATTCCTGGATGAACACTACACCTGTTACCTGATTTGGCAACTGATATACCGAAATATTTAATTTGCAACTATAATATTTTATTATTTGGCGATCCAAACTTAACAGACCAGGAAAGTACAGATATTTTTAATTCGGTTCACAACTTTATTGAAAACAGTAAACGCTTTGAAACTTAAGAACTGTTTGTTTCTCTCTCAATCTCCCTGCCTATCTATTTTCTTTTTCTTCCTAGCCTAATCTAGGATTCTCCTCCTACCAGTTATACTTCTCTGTTACTCAGTGATCTGATCTCCTCATTTGTAACTGATTGAAATTATAACTGATTATTTTGTGTTTATCCATTTTTGTTAACATTACTATTAGCTATGCATTGATTACTATTGTTCGTCATCTTTAAAATGTATTTGTATTACTCATGTAGGAAAGGTCCTAATATATGTTTAAAGCCTGTCGACCAATCCCACCGGCAAAAAAAAAGAAGGAATAAATACTGTTTAAAAACCCAACTGATTGTGATTTTGTAGTTGTTGTTTTCTCACAGGATCTGATAAAGAAAGCGATCGACGTCAGCATGCAAGCCCGTGACGCCTGGGAGAAGACGCCACTGGAAGAACGATCGGAAATATTTCTCAAAGCCGCTGAGTTAGCCAGCAAGAAATACCGGATGGACATTGTGGCTGCCACCATGCTGGGTCAGGTATTGGAAGATTGGAACTGTCATGCTGTGGCAGAGTATTGTTTTGTTTATTAATTTAAACGCTATTTAATAAATTCTAGTGGCAGATTGGAAGTGTCAGGGTGTGGCAGAGTATTGTTTTGTTAATTAATTTAAACGCTATTTAATAAATTCTAGTGGCAGATTGGAAGTGTCAGGGTGTGGCAGAATTCACATATTGTTTTGTTAATTAATTTAAATGCTATTTAATACATTCTAATCGCAGATTGGAAGATGAGAGAGATCTGGGAACTTCCACTCTCTTTGGGATGGGGTGGGGTAGGGGGTGTATTAGATATACTAGAACTTGCGTATTGTTCTTCTGATGTAAATGCTGTATAATACATTCCAGTGGCTTATTTGAAATGGGGTAAGGTCTTGCAGGGCTAGAAATAGCTATTCAGATATAAACTGTTCTTTCATTCTGTTGTTCACTTTTTTCTCCACAGGCGAAGAATGTGTGGCAGGCAGAGATCGATTCCGCAGCCGAACTGATCGACTTCCTTAGGTTTAATGTCATGTTTGCCCAGGTGAGATCACACACCATAATACTCTTAATTTAGGGATGTGAAATGATTTTTTTTTAAAAATAATAAAAAATAAAAAGATATAAAGAATTTTTGTTGTTGTTAGACATCACAAACATGGATGATGATGAGGTTAATGGTGAAGCTGTAGTATTTCCATTTCGGTATCGGACTGTTTGACAGGGCCGTGCTCCACGCTTGCTATCAGTTGAACCATCTTGGTATTACCAGAGCCCGGGGTACACGGAACCTGCAATGTATGCCGGGTAATCATCCCCCATGTGGTGACATACACTCTGGAGACACGCCTATAATCATACCCGTGAAGTGAGTGAAACTCTGTATATGTGGCTTTACACCTACTCATTGAGTCTAGCGGTGCACATACTCTGGGTTGGAGCCGGTACTGGCATGAAAAATCACCCATTGCCTCAGGCTGGATACGATCCCAGTACTTATGAGCCACTACACCACCGAGGCCGGTAAAACATACGGAATGCTTCATGATGTTTGTGTGTGTAAGTGATAATTTGTTTTGGGCATCGACAATTCCTAATTCATTGTCTTTTTTAAGTTCAGATTATTCGAACATTAGGATTAAAATAAAAATTCATGAGTGCCATGTATTATTAGATGTCAGGCACGTTTGCATAAATATATGCAGTGTGGTGTCTAGATTGTGGCGAGTGAAGTTTCGGGTGGGGTTGCTTGAATATTTTCTTGAGTTGGGGGTCTAACCCCACCCTGCACGCATGCTTATATGTAAAGTGGAGAACCTATTTCCAAGATGACTCGATATATTCATTTCAAGTTATTGTCATGCTTATATCCAATAACAGTTCATTCACAGTTAATAAGACTGTGGTTGTAGTGACCCACTGAAAATGATGATCTGTGTTCAGTACATGTGTTAATATTCCTGCAAACACATGCTATCGATTTGAGTAGTCTCTGCCCTATCTTATTAATTTAACATAATGACCCCAAAACCAGTGTATCAAGTTTTTCGTAATCTCCCGTAACTTGCTTGTGTCCATTAAACAAACATTCCTGTATGGATGAACAGGTGGATGTATGAATGAATGGGTTGGTGGGCGAATTGATGGATGGATGGTATGACTGGGTTTTAGAATGATGAATGAATAGGTCAGTTTTTGATGGATAGATGGGTGCATGAATGAATGAATGGATACATAGCTTGCTGGATGGATAGATGGATTGGAAGAATGGACAGAATAGGTGATATATTTATATACATTATTTATTAATCACAGCACTTAATCGATTCACGGTTGTTCTTGGGTCAATCCCCATAGATAGGCCCATTGGGCTATTTCTCGTTCCAGCCAGTGCACCACGACTGGTATATCAAAGACAGTGGTATGTACTACCCTGTCTGTGGGATGGTGCATATAAAAGAACCCTTGCTGCTAATAAAAAAGAGTAGCCCATAAAGTGATAACAGCAGGTTTCCTCTCTAAATATCTGTGTGGTCCTTAACCGTATGTCTGATGCTATATAACCATAAATAAAATCTGTTGAGTGCATCATTAAATAAAACACTTGTTTCTTTCTTATCACTGACAGCAAGTAACGAACTATCAGCCAATCAGTCCGAATGCGACCACGAAGAACACCAACATCTATCGTGGAATGGAGGTACGTGACTGCTGTTTCTGTAACGCATCACCGTAGCACGGCCAGTACTGTGGTATTTGGTGTACCCCAGTCACTTTGATAGGCTGGTGTTAACAAAACGAAAGCTGATAGTGGAGGATAATCAACAAGTTATCAGCTATTATTGATCACATCGTTCCCAGGTTATAACATTACAACTTTGTTGAGCTGTAGTGTTGCATGTACAGTACTAAATCGGGCACTTGCCAAATTCGCCAATCTGCGAATTTTGAAAACGGGCCAATTTTTATTTAATTTAACCAAGGAATTTCAAGTATTAAAAAAAAAAAATTCCCCTATTACCCCCTTTCCTTTTTGTCCTTTGAATTTCATCTCATTTCTTCCCGATCTGGCAACAACTCTTATCTTTCAACTTTTTTTGCTGTCCACCTCCATATCTCAGTCCTTATCTCTCCAACCACGACATATGCTTATCTCTTGTGACTATCTATGCCACACACCTGCCATTCCCTATCAGCTTTTAGCTGTGGGCTTAGTCTGACCAAATTTCAAGTATTAATTAATTATAATAGTAATAATAATAATAAATTCTTTATTTAGTGAGGGTAACAGTTAGCAAAGGCTTATCTTCCCTGAGGCTCTCGATAATCAATATTTTGTTACAAAGCAACTATAAAACAATTGATATTTTGTTACAATATAAATACAATTTGGAAGTGTAATATAAAATTTGGCGAAATTTTCTGCTGATCCAGAGCTATCCCTGACTTTGCTGTGACGGTAGAGTCGGACATGTCGTGGGGTCAGTTCCTGCACTGTGTTACTTGGTGGGGTGTAGGTCAGTGGTAGGACACTCGCCTGAGGTGTGGTGTTTCAATGGATCGATCACCGTCGATGGATTAGGATATTGTTTTCTCCCTCATCCCAAACAGTGCCCCACAATTGGTACATCAAAGCCTGTATGTACTGTTTTGTCTTTGGGAAGGGGCATATGTCATGTCATTGGGTTTAACATGCACATTCAGAACAAGCTGTTGTAGCACATGCATATAAAAGAGTAGCCTTTTGTGATGGGAGCAACTTCCTGTCCCAGACGAAGGAACTGACCTCGGCCAGCACCTGTGCCCACAACAGGCATGCACTACAACAGGCTGCTCTGAATATTCATGTTAAACTCCCTGATCTGACCTGATAGCAGCAAGTTTAATCTCTCATTCGGCTACATGTAAAATTTGAAATAACCATATACATTAGTCACCAAAGAGCTGTAGTTCAAAATGTGCTGAGGTGTCGTTAAATAAATATTCCTTTCCTTTGAATGGTATTTGCTTTTATTTGTATGTAAAAGACACTTTGCTGCTGATAAAAAAAATATAAAAAACTGTGGCAATATCATATTTTCTCTTACATGTGTATATGTTAGGTAGAATTGTATCTGATTAATGTTCAAACACGCTATCTTGGGCTGTTTGTTCTCAGTGTAAATTAATGGTGAGTTGCAGACTTTAATGCCAGGACAACACCATGGAAATCACATGCATGTGACGTCTGTGTAGATTGGAGTCAAAGTACGGTACAGATCATGATGTAGGCACCTATCAATGATTTACCAGTGGTGGTGTCACCATTGATTAATGAAGTGTTTTTAGCTTATTATTAATGTAATGGTTTTATGGGTTTTATTTAAAATTGAATATTTACTTCTTGTGTTTCAGGGTTTCTGGGCAGCCGTTACCCCGTTTAACTTCACGGCCATCGGGGGCCACCTACCTGCTGCTCCAGCTCTCATGGTTCGTTCAGATCAGTTTATTTTTATTATAGTAGTATTGTGATTACATCAGGGCCCAATTCCACGAAACCTAGTTTTGCACGTAAACATAAATCTACGACTAAACCACAATTCTTATTACTATTATAGTACAACTAATATATTAAAAGTACACATATTTCATTTTCTTTTGTCTTTACAATACTCGATCTTCTGTAATGGTGTAAATGTATTCGTAAAATAGATGCTAAACACATGTAAATGCATGCCTGGTATAAGTGCTAGTCGCAGACATAAACTTACTATGTTTCGTGAAATAGGTCCCGTACTATAAGTATAGCAGTATTGTAGTTAGAACTAGGACGTGCATTTTGATTTCAATTTAAATATGCCCCTTATATCAGGCTCAAATATACCCATCTTTTACAGCAGTGTTATTTACATAGCCATGGTATAGTTCTCACCTGATACGCCGTCAGTCTAAGATCGATCCCCTTCAGTGGGCCTATTAGGCTATTTCTCCCTTTAACCAGTACACTATGACTGACATATGAAAGGCTGTGGTATGTGAGATCCTGTCTTTTGAAGTGTTACAATGATGCAGCATAACTATTATAGAGTTCGTGTGTCTTTTTACACATGATGACTGTGATAATGAATCAAATTTAGTATATCATAAATCCAAGACTAATTATTACTAATTATACCTCAGAAACCAAGCTTTTATTTCACATATTGTGTTGTTATTTTGTTTAGGGTAACGTGTCGCTATGGAAACCGTCTGATACCGCGATGCTGTCCAACTACACAGTGTTCAAGATCTACCGAGAGGCGGGTCTTCCTCCTGGTATTATTAACTTCACTCCGGCCGAGGGCATGGTGTTCGGGGACACAATCACCAGCTCGCCGCACCTCGCCGGCATCAACTTCACAGGTAGTGTCAGGTGAGTTGTGTTTTCACAGGTAGCGCCAGGTGAGTTGTGTTTTCACAGGTAGCATCAGGTGAGTTGTGTTTTCACAGGTAGCGTCGGGTGAGTTGTGTTTTCACAGGTAGCGTCAGGTGAGTTGTGATTTCACAGGTAGCGTCAGGTGAGTTGTGGTTGAAATCCCATAGACGACAATAGTAACATATGTGGCTAAAACTCCTACTTGCAGCGTATCAATCGACATAAATGCCACAGATATAAATACTACCAACCCTCACACTTGGTTTAAACAATATTTGTTGCCGTCAGACTGCAGTTTGGGATTGGCCAACAGGCAAGAGCCTGAACCAGAGAAAATTGGGGGTCAAGCTGCTCGGTTCTGAGATAATGAGTAGCGTCTATGAGTACCTTAGTTCCGCACAAAATTCGAGTACTTTCTTTCACAGGTACCCTATACATGTTTACAGCACAAGGCTACTTGACACATTGATACTAGATGAAATAAAATTGCGTATTTTCTTTACCCAGATGAAACTATTATTTTTTACAACCAACACACTCACATTTATAACCAATCACAGGACTTGTGGTGTTCACTTCTCTATCAAAAGTTGGATACACCTCGAACTTTGACCCAGCCGGAAGTTATTTGGTTTAGTACTACCTATAGGCCTTGGAAAACTTAAAATCTGTGTGACCCATTAATTGGTTACGCAGAAATAAATCCAGGCAACCCAATTCCATTTTGTGTAACCCTTTATATCCAAGTAAATATGCTCCAAATTTTGTGTTGAAAAAAAAAAGGTTGCACAAAACTATATTTGCACACATGAAACTATCGTGCATGCAATTTTCAGAAGCCTGAGTTAGGCTAACTCATTACGGGTGGAGAGAGTGTCATAGCCCAGTGATAAAGTGCTCTCCTGATGCATGGTTGGTGTGGGATCAATCCCCGTTGGTGGACCATTGAACTGTTTCTAGTTCCAGCCAGTGCACCATGACTTGTATATCAAAGGCCGTGGCATGTACTGTCCTGTCTGTGAGATGGTGCATATAAAATATCCCATGCTACTAATGAAAAAATTGAGCAGGTTTCCTCTCTAAGACTGCATGTCAGAATTACCAAATGTTTGACATCCAATAGCCGATTATTACTAAATCAATGTGTTCTAGTGGTGTCGTTAAACAAAACAAAATTAAACTGTTACAGCTGTTTAAAGGTGCACAGGGATAGCTCTAGCACCTGCCAAATTTGCAAATTTTAAAAGAAGTTGGTGAATTTTATTTTAATTTGGCAAAGTAAGTTCATGTAATAATCAACATATTTTAGAAAATAACTGTAGATTTTTGCTATTTTTGAAGTTGAACAGACAATTTGGAGAAATGTTTTAGTCATCTATACATTGTAGCAAGCCCTGGTGCACACTGACCTACTGTCCGAACCAAAATGTTAACAACTAAGAAAAATTGCTCTCCTACCTTTACTTGTCGTTAGATTTCCTCCCAATGTTGTCCAGACACAAATCGTAAAAAAACCCACAACAATGACACAGATTCCACACACGAGACTGCAACGATGTCGCCGATATCGG
>JAECMU010152314.1:0-13139 GCA_016106625.1 Dracogyra subfuscus | reverse complement strand
TATGGAGGAATTTCATGGCAGACTTGGTAGCAGAATCTGCCTTTACATTATTCCTAGTGCAACATGGCTGGGTACCCAACACAATATAACATCCTTATTGACAATGGATAAGAAGACACACTTTCGTATACATACCATACCTGTATCTATCCAAAGGGTGCGGTTGCAACAGGGACGAAACCAAAGTTGCCGAAAGGACCGCTACTAAACGCTGAATGAGAATGTGACTTCGATTTGCAGGAACACTTGCACTTGCATTTAGACTTGCACTTGCACTTGCACTTTTTACAACAACAGCTTTCGGAGACAGTAATCAAAGACACTGCAATAAAAACAACATAAACATTATTCCATTGGAAGTATGACATGCTTACATTCGTTTCTGAAATCTGGACTTGCTTTACGCAACCTACATCATAGCGTATTGCCCAGTTGTTGGACTAAATGTTCTTTTTGATGTCGAATCTTGGTTTAGATTAGCTAATTTAATTAATATTAATGAAGGCAATTGTTACATCTTTATATTTGTATGAAAACAGTTTTAAGGAATGCACTAGTATTTTTAAACACTTTGATCCAATATTTTATAATACATGGTGTAGGGCACAAACGCACAGCTGCTAAAATAAATCGCAGTGTTTAAAATAACTAAATATTTAATAATAAGGTTTTAACACAACCCAAAATCTAATCACTCAATGTTTATGATGCAGTAATTATTTTGTTGATTGAAAATGAAATAAATAAATATATAGCAAAAATGTATAGTGGTGTAAACTATATCCCCCGCGTATTAGACCCACTTCTGTTATATAGGTTGAGGGTTTGTATAGGTCAGGTTTCACTAGCATTATATGTATCAACGGCCGTGGTATGTGTTGTCCTGTATGTGGGATAGTGTATCGCTTACTATTACTTGAAAAAATGTTGCGGGTTTATTACCAAATGTCCGAAATGCAACAACTGATAATTAATAAATCAATGTACTCTAGTGGTGTAATAAACTTTAACTTTTCACTAGTGTTATGGAAAGGTAAATGTTTAACACCTCAACTACAGCTATTTGCTGACTAATATGTGGTTATTTAGTCGAAACATAGAAAACCTCCGAACGTACAATTAGCTAGAAATCTTTCATTTGCAATTTCCCAGACATGATATGCTCCTGATGAACAATTGTGAAGCACCTCCAGTAAGCGTTCTAGCATTGTAATTGTAAATGGTTGATACTTACAGAGTGCTATGGCAAGAAGAATCACAGTCGTCGTCTTCATATTTTCAGATGATGATCGTAGAAACTAATTTAGGCTCCTGAACAGATTTTTCTTCTCTTACTTTCATTTAGTAATTTGATGTGCTGTCGGTATTTGTTTATGTATCAAAATTTCAGGAAGTATAAACACGGTATTAAAACCACATAATTATTTGCCGTTTAGGTGGGAGTGGTTCTTCGTTATTTTATTTCCTTTCATAAACCAGGTCAGTAAAACATGTAATAAATTAAAGAGTTTAATCAGTTTAATCAGTACACGTCGCCTAATACAAGATCATGAGTATATACGATCCGTCAATTTTATGATATATTTTCATAAAGACTAATAATACTTGATTACATAGTTATAAGAGAGAAATAGCCCAAGGGGCCTACATACTCCACAAGACGGAGACGGGATATTATTCAAAGATAGCCAGATCGCCTTAAAGGGACATTCCTGAGTTTGCTGCAGTGTTTTAAGATGATATCGACTAATAAAATATTTCTACGATTAAACTTACATATTAAATATATTTTCTTGTTTAGAACACTAGTGGCTATATATTAAACATGGTTCTGATCGTTCTAATATTTGTACTAGGTTAATTTTCATTTTAATTTCGAAAAAAATATGTTTTCGTACGTACGAAATTATTTGAGGACAAAATCCACTGTGGGCTTCTTATAAATATTAAAACAACCAAAAACACATTGAATATACAGACACTGATATTCTAAACAGGAAAATATATTTAATATGTAAGTTTAATCGTAGAAATATTTTAATAGTCGAAAACATCTTACAATGCGGCAAACTCAGGAATGTCCCTTTAATGGAGTATATCAAGCTGGGAACACAGGAGTTAGTCATAGTTCGGTAATTTAAACACAATATTGATGAGACATCTCAATGTTTAAAATTGTAGACGTCCGTTTTCAAATATCTGGTTTTAAGCATCATGTGATGATTGCATCTGTCAAGGTGCTATGATAGTGTAGAGTATTATTTTAAATTAAAAACAGTAATTAATAAAATATAAAAAATAAAACGAGTTTGATGTGTACGTTACACTAAACTACTTAAAGCGGCAGTGTCCGGAATATGTTTTATTATTTAAGCATATCGAACAGAAAATCCAATTGCGTTTGGTGCATATATGACGGCGCACTCCGAAATGATTTCACTACGCTGGCTTATCAGGGTCAAAAACAAAGCCAGTATTTTGAAAGTGGGACACTATCGACGGGCTGCTACCGATCTCGGTTTTCATAAGTGTGGAATTCCCCAACAAGAAATAACGTGAGATTTCGCAATTTTTGAACAAATTTAAATGACTTGATTGAGGGTTCGCCTCATATCCAGTGCAGGTGGTCCCCTCTCCCCCTCACCCAACTTTCTGTCTTGGACGGAAGAGCTTGCTTCGCAAGCACTTGCGCCCACGACAGGCGTGCGCTACAACAGCTTGATCTGAATGTGCACGTTAAACCCTATGACCTGACCTGACCTGACCTGACCATGCATCCGATTTCACTCGAAGATTAAATGTCAAAATTACCGAATGTTGGACATCCAACAGCAGATGGAAGGAAGGATAGGATATGTTTTATTTAACGACGCACTCAAAACATTTTATTTATTTTATTTATTAATTTGTCGATTTTAACACTTCAGTATATTTTATTTAAAAATATATATACATGATTAATGTGTTATTAGTATGCAAACTAAACTTTGAAAGTTCTACTAACACTTTATAAAATATTATTCTGAAATAGGAAGATACGATTGTCGATAATATGTTGTCAAGATCAAACCGGTTTTATCGAAAGACTAGTACTGTATTCTCAACCGAACGTTTTTCGTACAGCGCAAGATTTCTCTTTTAATTTTTTTAGACGAACCCTACAGTTTGAAATCGGCAATCGCAAGTGTTAACTGAAACTGACAACTGGCTGTCGTTTGTGCTTTGCCGAGCTATGGCGGCACTGACGGCGAATCAAGCGAATACTTTTGAGCTTGTATTTCATGTTTGTACATGGTGTTATAATATGGTAACCAGACAATGTAACTTTAAAGGCTTTGTCCCAAGTTTGCTGCCACTGTAAGGTGTTTACGACTAACGGGGCTTCTTTAATGACTAACGCTATTTTCCTGTCTGTATTAACACGATGTCTGTTGTTATCCTAAGGTTTGCAGTAAATCAAACTGAGTTTATCTTCCAATAACACACACCAAAAAAAAATTGACTATTGCAAACACGACAGCAAACACTCTGGATTTACAAACGCAGGTATTTGTTATAAGGTTGTTTTTATTTAAAATGTAATTTTAGTCAGTCGGAAACGTTTTACAACAGCGATAAATTCATGATGGCCCCTTTAAGGGGACTGTCAAGTTTGGTTGATACAGATAAAAGGATGATGCTTTAGTTTGAACATAATCATTGCACGTGGAAAGAGATGAGAGTTTGACTAGTTTGTTGGGATTATTAATGTAGTCTTGGTATGCAGTGTGCAGGATACGATTGCCTCGTATGGCACACAAGTTGTGTTTCAACTGTTGAAACAAGCTAAGCGATCTGTGTCTTCTGGTGGTATGGGAGTAGACGCTGGTTGGTTTATAAAGCAAGACAGGAAATCGAGTCTCTTGTTTCACGGACACCTCAATTTATACAAACCGTAAGAGGAAACACTTCGGTAATCACGTTTACTTCACCGTACGTGTAGCTTTAATCTGTGCAAGATAAACTAATATGAAACGAAATAAAACGTACGGAAAGTCAAAATGTTTAGTAGCGTGCAATTGATGTTTGTGACGGAAAAGGATAATGGTTATTTTTGTAAGACATATATAACGGCTGGATGTCTGTATTCAAGACATTGACATACACTATACTGAATAATCGACACTCGTAAAGTCTACAGTGATCGCTATGAATTGTGTTAAATTACTGCTCGCTTTGATCAGTAAGTATCTTCTTCATACACCATGTAAAAACTAGTCTGGTGCTAAACATCTGTATTAATTATGTAAATGTTTTATTATAAGCGAAGTTTCTTTAATTTTATTGGTTTAATATTTAATTTTGCGTGCCAAGCCGTTGCATAGAACAGTGTATTTCATGTTATAATTTTAAATTATGTGTTTGTATATTTATATTACCTTTACACAACGTATTTACTGATACAAATACCCGTAATACCTAATGTTCACGCAGGCAAATATTCATATTCCGTGAATAAACGGTTTTCTAAACACTGTCGTTCTCTTTTCAGTTCCTGTGATTTTGTTCGTGTCAACACAAGCCTGCTGCTGTTGCTGCCCGTGTTGTTGCCGCTGTCGGTATCATCACCACTTGCGACCTCTACTGCACGGCGAACGTCTGCCTGGACGACTCCAACATGTCCTCATCCCCACTGAAAGATCTCCAGCTTCAAGGGAAACCGCTACCACGGTGAGCAAGCAGTAGTATACAGTAGCATATATTTTCGCCATTTACCTCAGTGTTATTATGTTGATTATCAAGTACAGAGCCGTGAGCTCCGACCTACCTACCTACCCTGGATTTCACTTTAAGCAGAGCCGTTTTAAGGATTCGCACGGGGCCCCTTCCCAGGATATATATTTTGCAAAACCCTCGGGGAGAGAGGAAAAATGCCCTGGGGAAAATAAATCAACACATCAACGCGGGGGGTCCCTGAAGCGCGGGGACTGTAGCACACGCAGATGTTCTCTACTAGGATAAACCGGCTCTGACTTTTTAAGTGCAGAACAACAGAAACCAGAACTAAATTCGATTTCGCGAGGTTGCAAATGGAATGTCATCCAACTTTGTTTTTCTTTTGTTGTGTTAATTCTGATAGGCGGTATTATCGTTAAAAAGGCTTAGCTTAGACTTCTTAAGATTATATAAACTGATTCAACTAAACCAATCTGGCGGACCGCTTTGACACAGTTTCAGTTAAAACGAATCAATCTTAGTTTTCTATGTGGATGTTTTAAGACCGTATTTTAAAGGGACTTTCCTGAGTTTGCTGCAATGTATAATTTTCCCGACTAATACAATATTTCTACGATTAAACTTGTATATTAAATATATTTTCTTGTTTAGAATATCAGTGTTTGTGGTTGTCTTAATATTTGAAAGAAGACCAACCTGAATTCTTAAGAAAAAATATTATTTTAGAAAATAAAATAAAATTTAACCTAGTACAAATTTTAGAACGATCAGAAAGACGTTTAATATACAGCCATTAACATTTTATACGGAAAAATATATTTGATATGTAATTACAATCGTTAAAATGTTAGTCGATAACATCTTTAAAATTGCAGCAAACTCAGGAATGTCCCTTTAATGTGATTGTTTACTAATTTAAATATATTAATGTACCTAGCATTCATTTAAATACAGCACGTCTCTCTGCTTCCAGGTACCTAGAGTAAAGGTAACCACAGAATCACCACGGACAGTGCCTACGAGCGGAGTAGCCAGGAGCAGAACTGCCACAGATTCGGCGTCGCCAACAGCCTGATTACTGACTTATTAACGATTTCCAGGATCATTTAAATAAAATATTTCATAATGTTTTATATTTTCTTACTTAATCTTGGCTTATAGTCCATGAGATTCGGCGTCGACAACAGCTTGATTACTGACCTATTAACGATTTCCAGGATGATTTGAAAAATAAAATAGTTCATAATGTTTTGTATTTTCTTACTTAATCCTTACTTATACTCCATGAGCCAGACCCTGACATTTAGCGAATCGGTATTAAGTGGACGGGGAAAATGCCATTGTGAGTTTCTTAATAGTTCGATGTTAGTAGTTAATAACGTAGTTTGGAAGATTTTTTAAGTAGCAGCTTTTTGGTAGCTATCACATCTCAAACATATTGAGACAAGGACAAATTCTGGTACAATATGTTTGGGGTGTGGAAAAGAAAATGTATCATAACCTTGCAACCAATGAATATAGTCATACAAATTAACACTCAAAATGGTTATATTCAACCCTGTACAATATGATACATGATATGTAAAATGTTATTAATAATTAGGTCACGAGAGGTCAAAACTGTATGACATGTTGGTGATTTTGAATGACGGACACCCTGTGAGTAATTGAAGGGGTTTCACAGCAAGTCATATTTACAAAACTAACATAAACGTGTGAAAACCCCGAAATTACTTTCCAAGAAATCAACTTATCCTTGTATAATACCATTAAAAAGTTGAAATTCTTTCTTCATTGCCTTAGTTTTCAACTCTTAGTAGGAACCACTTGCCCATGATATATTATGGTAGTCATTTTGGATTTCCAAGATGGCAGCCATGCAAAACCTATTAGTACTAATATGTTTAGAATCCATACCACCTCAACAATGCCAGGTATCTTGTCAAAAATCTTCCAGAAACTGGACAGACTTTTCTTCATGATTCAGTCAACAATCACGAACTTTTTGCATTATAACTGCTATCGTAGACTACCTAGAAGACAAGTAAATAGTCATTGCATCTGATTCCGCAGATATTCTTAGTTTGGGTGTTTGACGTGTAAACCTATTACTGCATATTTCCTACGAGGTTTGATAATAAATAAATGAAGTTGTTTAATTCAAGGCCGAACGTCATCCGCACATTTGGTCTTCGCATCAAGCAGTTTTTAATTAAATGACATTTTGGAAAACAAATTTGTTCAACAAACTTGATGTATCTAATCGAAGGAAGATCGCACATATTCAGTTATTTATAACTTGTATTTCGTGTACATTTATTGTATTCATATGTATAGGAACGGATTATGGGTTGAGAATTGTGTGGCTTCTGCAACAGGTTTTCTTGAAATAATGTTTTATGAAATTGGCCAATTCGGCATCCATATTTACTGTTGAAGTGTGGTCAACCATTAAACCCTGAAAAAGATTAAGGATTTATGTGCATCCAAATATATTATTATTAGATGGATTAGCCCGTGCCTAGCACGAGAAAGTTCAGATAGTTAGAAAGTTTAGATAGGGTGTAGTGGCTTTACACTACGCTTTCCCCAAATATATTCGCCATGTATACATACAGCCACTTGTGTACTAAGGGACAAATATAGCGGCGTCCACTGTCGTTGTACTTATAGAATTGATCTGAGATATATTTATTTATTTATTTATTTATTTATTTATCATATATTTTGTAGTGTATCCATTGTAATCAAAGTATGTGCTATTTTTCATATCACATACTTTCAGAATTTTTTATAACTTTGCAAATTATATGCAAATTAAGCAAGTCATGGGACTATTTCTACTGACATGTAAGCAAACGTTCTAACGTGGCTACATTATCCATCGGAGATGCTGTCAAAATTGATGGAAGAGGGCAAGGTCATATTACAAGTATACTACAGTTTGGCAACAAGTACCCAGAGTATTTGGTACACATTGATGGTTCGGACTACGAGGCAAGATTAACCAAAAGCAGGCATCGAATTTTACCACGGCAACGACGGCAAGTGCCTTCGTTGCCCTCCTTACTTGCCGTTGTGCCCCGAAAATCGAACGTTATTGACGGCAAGGAAAATGCCTTTGTGCCCTACCTGGTTTGCAACCGTGCCCTTCCAAAATCTATATATGATCATTTATTGTTTCACAGACAATTTCGAATAAAAAGTGTTAAAACACCCATATTTCATTTTGTTTTAAAATTTATTTACGTTACAACTCGCGTTATCGACAATCAAGGAGGCTACATTGCAAAAGACTGCATCATGGACGCAGCTATATTGTGATCACGTGAACACTTCATGGGACAAGGCCGGTATATCTTTATGTTAATTAATCACTGCTTTTCTTCTATAGTATTCTTGTATTAATTTGATTGGTAACTGTTCGACATACTACCCAAAGAAACTAACTCAAATGGATGTGTAATTACCATTTGAAAATTTAGCGTATTATATCAAAATGAAAAAGGAAATTATACCCCAATATAGGTCACACAACCACCGATTCACACATACACACTCGCACACACGTGCTCATGTCATGATTTCCCTATGCAGGGTTCGATCTTAACGATAGTCCGGTAGTCTCAGTCTACCTGAAAATTAACAGGACTACCTGAAGCTGCAAACACGTAGTCCGTCGGACCACCTGGAATTTTAAAATTTATTTGGCACAAATGAAACATTTTGTGGATCTATGCTAACCTATTTCAAATAGCAAAAACAGAGGCTTGTTCACAAAACAATTGTATCGCAATTAACGTAACTGGTTCCCCATCATATCACATTCATTTACAGTACGCGATGCAGTTTTATTTTTAAATGTTACCGCATCCTGACTAAACTGAATATGCGCGAGTTACACATTAAATTTTTGTCTTCTACCAAAATACAATAATCTTGAATTTGGAAAATTACGGGATACCTCGCACATTTTCATAGAATGGTAGTTTAATTTATCAATGTCACAGTGGAATGAAAAGACTGCGACGTTGAACATTCTTAGCAAAATAATAATTATATGTATCGATTGGCAATTGTCGCACGTTTTCGTAAAACGGCACTTATGTCAACGAAGTTAAATTTAGGCGAGGTGTTCTGAAAGAAATGTCATTATGGAAATTGCCGATACATACATATTAATTTTTAAGGAGTTCCAAAGATGTCATTTTCATCTCATATTACATTATGTAACAATATTGATTATTATGTTTGATTTATTATATCGGGGCTGGGCAATTTCCAAAATCAAAGTGCCTGTTTATCTTTTTTGTACACCTGCAATTTTTGTAATTCCTTAGTCTACAGCAAGCATGCGTGCATGTGTGAGGCCCCTGATTATTATATCGAGTACTGTATTTGACCGTAAGTAGGCCCACGTCTTCGAATAAGCACCCAGGCATTTAAGAAATTTGGCATTTATTAGTAAATCATGGTATTTTATGTCAGTGTTCGTGAAGTAAATTGCTGAAAACGTTGAAGAATCGAGAAAAAGCTGTTTAGAACGTTACTAAAATTGAGAAGTAGACTGCAAAATTAGGTTTCGCTTTTCTAAGTGAGCTCGCGCAACACCCGTGTGACGTAAAACGAGGTCAGGGAATTCCCACCGCATAGTCGGTTTTTCACTGATATAGTAGCGTTTCGTATCACAAAATTAGGTTGTCTATCTGCAAGTTTTCGCATTTGTTTCGCAATTAAATTGATGTATTAAATATACATGCAATTAGCATTTAATTGACTAAATGTTAAAGAACAGTGAGTAGGTGTGCGTGCTCGAACATTTGAAGCAGTCTGTGTTTCGGACTCACGTCGAGAGCGCTAAACGCCGGAATTTCTAAGGAAAACCGATGGTATACTCCTGCTGAAAATTGTGAAAATTAAATGTCCAGAAATGCAATGTTTTGCACCTACAAGTAATCCGTCCGTCATGAACCCTTCTTTCTAAAAAAAAAAAAAAACAACAACAAAACAACCCAGAAACCCACACACAAACATATTTAGTAATACAGAGCTTACAAGTGCTTTGTGTGATGTGAAATTGTTTGAAACATGCAGTTTAATTTTGGGACTAGGTAATAATTTGTGGGCGAGTGAAATATGAGAGTTACTTGCCCGGCGTGCAATTGAAAATTTTAGGATATGGCCAACCCTGAGTTATCTAACATTAAATGAATATTTTGATTGAACCAATTATACTTGGTCTACACATAATTACACTATATTTCAGCCATAGTACAGTCAGTTAATCAATAACGGATCACAGTTAATAACAGATCGTTCGAGTTAAAACTAAAAGTTTCAAATATTTACAATAAGAGCTGAAAAATATTTTAATAAGGCAGTATAAGCTATAGTATTATTGTAAAGAAATAATTTAAATTATTTTGTCTGTTATCTGTTATTCACTGTGTTGCAATATTCATAACCCAACTCGAGTAGGTACATGTAGTTGAACGTTTCAGTTTTGTATGACATAACAAGTAATTTGCAGGGCCTCTGAGGGATAGGGGGCTTGTAAAGATTTTATATCAAATATATTATATATAGTCTCATATCTAGATGTCCTGATCGGGGAGAATAAATGTCCCTAATAATACCAAAGCCACTGAGCAATGTAGTAGGCGTACTTATAAGTTTAGTTCATATTTAACAGGTTAAGCAACATAATAAGATCTAATACTGATGTCATTTCTAGCCTGAGTATTGATTCGATGTGTTTTAGTATGCATAATAATTTACCCAGTGCTAAATTATCAAAATAACAAACCGTAGCGTTATTTTAAATTCAATTTATTACAAAATATGGACCACCTGAAACATCAAGGGACCGTCAGACACAAGCGAGAAGCCGTAAGCACCCGACTTATTCCGAATGGGTCTGGGTAACCGTCAGATTGCCAACATGTTCTACAGTTATTTATTTTCACAGCTGCTCCTTAGTACAGTTTTGTGCAGTAAACGTATATGTAATTAAACAATAATTTTTATAGAAAATAAGTTGCCTTCGTGCCTCTTTTATGAAGGAAAGGTTTGCCTTGGTACCCCACCAACTTGCCTTGGTGCCCCAATTTTTGTGCTTGACACGAAGGCAACATTTGCCGTGCCCCCCAGAAGTTAAAATTCGATGCCTGCAAAAGACGACTTACATAAATTACAAGAGAAACGCCCAGGCCAGAAAATGCCATAAATGAGCAGACGGAGCCCAACCCTCGCTTCAGGCGTATTGACGAAAATGCAATACTCAGCGTAATTGAAAGCAATAAGAATACAAATACTGCAATTTTTTTAATATATATATATATATACAATGAGACTTATTAATAACTCTAAAATCTGAAAATGAAAACAGAAAACTACATCAAATACCCCCACCAGAACTGTCCCCGATTATTTGTAAATTCATTGTTGGTGTCCAAAAAAAAGATGGCACAGACGTAGAACCATCGACACTTCGTTCATATCTTTCTTCTATTGATATATACTTAAAACGAATGGATTATGGATATCTATTGTCAAGTTCTCCAGAGTTTGGGAAAGTTCGCGATGTTCTAAACTCGCGTCAAATATAACTTTAAAAACGGGGTAAAGGCAACTTACCTCAACGATCTGACGCAATTTGTGACATGAAATAAACATGCTATGGGAAAATGGTCAGTTTGGCACACAAACACCTGATGCAATAATTAACACACTGGTTTTGTAACACAGTCCACTTTGGCCTTCGAGGAAGTGACGAACACCGACAAATGTGTTGGAGGGATGTTACCTTGGAAACCGATATCCACGGTGCAGAATATCTCACATTTAATGAAAAACAGTCCAAAACGGTTCTAACCCCAAAGATGTTCGCCAAATAAAACCCAAAATGTGGGCTAACGAGCTGAATCCAGAGAGATGTCAAACTGTATTTTTCCAAACGACCAGCCGACTACTGTGAAAAGGAACATCCTTTTTATATAGCCACAAACACGCAAGGCAACACAATTCAGTATGACAACACTACAACATGGTTTCGTCGTCGGCCTATAGGAGAAAATAAACTGCAATAAATAATGAAAACCATATGCAAAGCTGCAAATATACCTTCCTAAAAAAACCTGTCAAATCACTCGGCCAGAAAATATCTGGTACAGAAGCTATCCGATTGTGCTGTCCCTCCAACTCATATCATGCAAATTACAGGTCACAAGAACATTCAGTCCATCAATAACTACAGCAAAATTAATGAAGATCAGCATCGGCAGATATCCAACCTTTTATTCAAATCAAGTTCAATCCCACTCTCTGAAACACTCTGTCAACTTCCCCTGGAATGTACAACTTCGCGCATCGATTCATCCCTGTCCCGAGCACCACGTGCATATTCTGGCACATCGAAATCACAAAATTCAGTTGAACTATCCATCGCCGGTGGAATCAACACACTATTTGCAGGTGTGTATGGTGGACAAATAACTCTAAACGTGAACAAAAGTCCCAGTCCACCCAAACAATTCCGTCGTACTGCTATTATTGAATCGGATAGCAGTCAAGAAACTGAATGAATTAGAACAATGTAGTAAACCAAACTGCAGATATCACATGACCCATGTTTCATTTTTTAAAAACCTTGACCTTGTTTTGGTTATTCAGTGAACGGTTATTTATTTATTTTATGAAAGGGCGGGGAGAAATAAATGTTAATTGTTAACTATAGGTATATTTTAATTTAAAACGTGTCATTCTTAAATACTAGTATTACAAAACAATTATACGACGTGACATCAGGCCTGGCACACGAAAACTACATGTATATCTCATATCAGCCTCTCATTATTATTATTAGTATTAGTAGTAGTATTATGTTTTTTGTCAGTTATTAGTTTTGTTTAATGCAAAAAGGAAATTTAAAAATATTTTGCAATTAAAAAATTGTTTTTATTTAATGACTGTTAAGTATAATTGATTTACTTATAATTTTATAGTTAAATAAATAAAATCGTCCTTAAAACAGTATTAAAAAGTACACTACATGTAACAAATTACATTTTTAATCATAATTAAATTTAAAAATAAAACAAAAACACAAAGAAACCCCTACTAAAAATATAGCCGGACATGTGTGCCGTTTGTCGTGTCGCGCACTATAATACAACATATCCAATAGCAACAGATCGAAGATGAGAACGACAGCGATAACAAATCGTCACCATCAAATTACATGTAGTCCATATTGGTATGGGGAAAAAACTAACTTTATTAACCAAGATTATAGTTACATATCATATTCCACTTTATTCTGTAAATAACTAATTAATTGTTTAAAATGAGGTGGTGTGAAGTACATTCACGGACTCTATTTTTAGCGCAGTACATGTCGGTAAAGCGAAGCCACATCACATATT
>JAECMU010152289.1:0-10626 GCA_016106625.1 Dracogyra subfuscus | reverse complement strand
ACTTGAAGCTTAAGTTACAGTAACTGTAAACTGACATGAACAATGAATTGGATTTAAGTCAGTGGTAGAGTGTTTGCCGTAGATGCTTTATTGGACGTATGATTAATTAGTTCCTGGAATGAAATAAATTACTTGAATTGTAATTTTTTTAAAACTGACTTGTGCCCATATGGTCATCATGCATATGGGCTCTGATTTGTAAGAAACATGGCTACTCTAAATAGTAATAGAAACTGTTTTGTATTGCAATGTAAAATGAGGTGTTTGCTACAAACAAAACCCCACAGCATACCCTATCTTCTTTGTTTTTTCTTTATTCCAACTACTGCTTTATGACATGTTTTGTCCGGAAAAAATGCATGTGCAATAACTAGATGCAGTTTGATAGGAGTAACACACATGACAGCAGCAGCTTTCTTATCTTAGTCTTGACCAAGGGTCACAGTAAACACAAATGTCCAAATAGATGTAATTTATATTATGCAGAGATGATGTTTTAAAACTGAAAATTTCTTTCCTATCTTTTCTAGTCAGTTATGACTGTCAGTTCTTTCATTCTTTTGTTATGTATGAACAAGTGATTGAAATCATGTCTACAACTAATAATATCATGAGTGATGATATTTTAAATTATTTATTTATTTACTTATTTTTTATTGTGTAAAGGGATGCATTGGAAGATTCTCGTGAGAAGAACGAACATCTGCTTGAACTTGTTGATGCGGAGAAACGTAAAGTCGTCCTCCTGGAGTCTCAAGTTGCTGACCTGAAGTCTCACAACAAAGACTATCTGGATAAAGAAAGCAGATTTGTTGAGGTAACTAGGATTTTTCATCAGTATATTGCAGAACAGAAATGATTTTTTTTAAAGTGTTTAACACTTTGTAATTCAAAAATGTGTCCATCGCACACATGTGTATGGTTTTACAAAATCAGCATGGAGTTTGTGTTTTCCTGATTTCCAGTCAGAAGGTTTCTCTTTTACATATCTAGCTTGTAGATCACAAATAATGTCCAATTATTATCTTTGTGCATTTCATGATTGCTATGCAATAGCTTATATTTCTCAGACTTCATTATATGTATTTTGTTTTATATGAGTACGTTATTGTCTAAAATATGGTGCAAAGAATCACAAGTTCATATTTTGACAGACTTGGACACATTTGGCCTAAGTCTGACATTGTGATCTAATGTTATACATACTTTTTATTTTCACAGATCTTATTAAAAGTACCCACATCATTATCAAATTTGGATTTACTTATTATGTGACATACAAGTACACACAAAGATATCATTATATATTATATCAACTTCATTGTAATTTACTAGTTATTTTTTAATCACAGGTATTGAGTAAAATTCCTGAAATACAACTAAAACAGTGTCACTCTTGATTGTGGCCAACTCATAATTAGTTTTTGTACCCCATGAATTTTAACCATTCAAAGTTTTGTTCCGTTAAAATATCATCTCTGTTTAAAAATATTTACTTTAATTTGTCAATTTGTTTCCATTTGTTTCTAGAAATCCATTCAGATATCTGTATTTAAAACATCAGAACATTTATGTTATCAATTGCTCTCTACTGTTAGTGATTAGGTTTTGTTCTTGATCTATATTACAAATTGTTTTTATGTTCAGCAACTTCGGAATGAGCTGACAAAAGAACAGGAGCGCCGCATTGACTCTGTTCGGCATGCCGAGCTTGAGAAATCTGCGAAGACGTCAGCTCAGCAGGAGCTGGAGATAGAGAGACGCCGAGTGCGGTCCATTCAGAATGACTATGATGGCCTGTTGGCCCAGCTGAAGTCTTCGCTCGAATCTGAGAGACTGAAATGTGATGAACTCAGTGGGTATGTATTCCAGCAGTGTATAGGCCTTTGTTGAGGGTGTCAGAACAATATAAATACATGCATACAAGTGTATATTTCTGTTTGCAGTTATGAAAGGTTAGGACTATTTTGTTTAATAACCCTTTGGCTGATGGCTAATTGGTGTATAATGTGATACTTTTCACACTTGGACTAGAGAGTAAAAAAAAACCCACTTGCTTCTACAGCATAAGCTTTTATGTATATGTTCCAAGATCAGGTGATCACTCTGCCACTGAACTATATTCCATCTCTTGTGGGTATAAATGTAAGTAGCACTGGTGGATTTCTATTTTCACACTCAGGGTAATGATCTAACTACTACCAGAGTCGGAACAGGAGACACCTGGATCTCATCCATATATCTACTGAAGACATTCACAGTGATCCAGGGCACAGCTTCTGACAGCACCATCCATCAAGTCTGGGGCAAAGATCTTAATATTCTCTTGGTTTAAATGGGATGTTTGAATAATGTCCAACAAATATATAATTCTTTTTTCATTGATGAAATTTTATTTCTCCTCACCAGAAACTTGGAACGAGAGCGACAGCAGATATCTCAGCTGCAGTCCCTGCTGGACGCGGAGAGATCGGCCCGTCAGCAGATGAGTCACCAGGATCAGACATCACTGGACAGCTACCTGTCTGAGCTGCAGGAGCAGAAGACGCTGGTGGAGGACCTGCGGCGTGCTCTGGCACGGGAGAAGCAGAATTCAACCAGCCTGAGCGACATGCTGGACTTGGAGCGAGCCAGCGCCCAGCACGACATAGAGGAAGAGAGGAACGTCGCCCGCAGGATCAAGAGGGATCTGGATACATTACAGGTAAGTCTCGGCTTACAGTCAGCTGATGCTTCTGAGTTTGGTATTTGGTGTTTAGCACACCTAACCCTCATCTGTCAACTTTTCATATTTTCAACTTCCTCGCAACTTCTTTCAGGCAGGTTTCAACCAAACATGGCCCAAATGATCCACTCATGGAACCAAGTAAAAAGTCCAGTATTACGGAGTGTCCTGTTTCAATAGGTTCCATTCTGTACTGACATTTAAAAAGGGACCATTAAACATCATCTGGTTTTGAGAGAATGCCAGTTCGTGAAGGCTATGGTGTTGAGGGATTTCACTGTATATGTGAATATTTGTGTGTTTTAGATGGAGAAGCTTGAAATCAAAAGACACCTTGACCTTGAGCGAGAGAGGTCACGAGCGGTCCAGTTGCAGGTTGAAGACCTGCAGGCTGATCTAAAGATGATGAAGCAGCGCGAGAATGAGATCAAGAAACAGACCACCTCCGAACTGAAACATGAGAAACGCAGACAGCGTGAACTGGAACGAGAAAAAGACGAGATCAACATCCAACTGGTAAAGTCTTGTTTTTCTACATTCTTTCCCCGTCAGCTAACCACTGGGGTTTTTTCTCGACATAACCATATGTCCGACACCAATATAACCATCATTATAATGTGTTGAGTGCATCGTTAAACAAACAAAAAATAATAAATAAATAAATTCTACATTCTTTGCTACTAATTGGAAAATGTAACTGATTTGCTCATGCGAATTTATGTGTTTGAATTATAAAATCAGGCTTTCTGCCAGAAAATAATTTGAGGATACGTAATAAAAACAAAACAGGTCATAAGTTCCTCTGCTAAATGGTTTTGGGTTTGAAATTGGACTCGGCATTTGATTTACAAATTTTAAACAGCCGTTCTCTTAGTCAAATCTATCTAAAAATGAAAAAATATAAATGAAAAAATATATATCTATTAATTTTCAAGATTTTAGCAAACATAATTTTACCATCTGTACCCTCTGGTATAAACCCAGAAAATTATTGATGGGTAACAGCTGATAATTAAATTTAGTTGATCAATGTGCTCTAATTAAACAAAACAAACTTTACTTTACATACCACATCCTTACTTATTTTTATGTTGATCGCCACTTAGTAAGGCAATTAGTAGTCATGTGTTTGAGTGCTGCTGCTGTTGTTTGTAGCGTGATCAGGAGCTGGAGTCTCAGCGTCTGAAGGAACAGCTGAGAGATGTGGAGATGGAGGTCGACCGATCACGTGACAGGGAGCAGCAGTCGCGTATCGAGTGGGAACGGATGAGACACGAAATTGAAAGAAACCGTCTCCCCAAATCACCAGGAACTCCAGTAGCAACTGAAGCGGTACAACCTTAAAAACTATTGATAAATATCAGAGATTTTAATATTTTATACTGTGCCCTTCCTTTTCACACCATTTCTTTGATTTCCATCCTGTTACTTTCTGATCTGGCAGATATTTTTGTCTTTCAGCTTATTTTGCTGTTCACATCCCATCCTTATTTATCTTCTATGGCCATTTGTACTACACACTTGCCCATCAAGAGTTTAGTCATCTGCTTCTGAGGGTGTTCATTGGTTACTTCTGATTACTATATACTCTCCTACCACCGTTAATATTTGGGAATTTTATCTAAACTTTTAAAGTTTCTAATAATTGCAGCTACTTTCATTTTTAAACTAATTTATTACTTTTTGTCATGCCTTTACCAAATAAAATTTCCAGTGGCGATGTTGTCAACGTGTGTTTATCGTTAAAGTTTTGCATTTAGATCACTTGCTTAGAAACTATATGTCCTAGGTTTGTAGTTGCACCTTGGGATTTTCATTACAATGCACCAACAATGTTGATGATAAACAAGACATGTAATTCTTGTTTTTGTCTGTAGGTGGCATCTAGCTCTGTTGATTCCGTGAGATCTCCGTCGGTCAGCATGGAGATGCTGAAAAGTTTGCAGCAGCGACTGGAGTACATCGCCATCCGACTACAGGAGGAGGTGCAGGCCTCTCCACAGCTGCAGCAGGACCTGACGAGCATCCTGTCACAGATCACCAACCTGCATCAAAGTCACGCAGACCAGGTACAGCTCACAGTGGGTGACACACACGTGGTGTTGGGATAGAGTCGGGAAGTAGACTGGGTACAAATGATGATGAAAGTGGAACAGCTCAGTATATTGCTTGCAGATGGCATTAGGACAGAGTCAGGGATTAACCTGGTCAAAAATAAATGAAGAAAATGCAATCAAATTAAGAAACAGATTGTCAAAGTGATGACATGTAATAGTTTTAGAGACATATTTTTGAAATATATTCACACACGGTTACCTGTATTTGTTTTGACAAGTGGTAGGAATTATCGCCTTTGATTGACCTAAACCATGCCACACAACTGGTGTATCAAAGGTTATGGTGTGTTCTTTGCCATATAAAAGATGCCTTGTAAGAGTAGTCTATGGTGATAGAAGGTTTCTTTCCAAACAACCATAGCATATCTGTTGAACAATTAATTTTTCTTTTCAGATAATTAGTTTAGAATGTATTGAGATATCATTAAACAAACATTAATTTTTACTCTTTGTCTTTCTATGCTCGCTTGATGCACGGTCAGTCTAGGATCAATCTCCGTAATGATTTCATTAAACAAAACAACCTTTAAGTTTCTGTCTCCAGGTTGATTGATCTACTGTGGGTTGACTCGATGGTAGAACACACACTGCAGCATTAGAACACCTGACGACATTCCTCTCGCTTGTTTCTTATTTTTCTCCAGATTGATGGTGACTCGATGGTGGAACACGCTTTGCAACACAAGATCACCTGACAATGACGTACCTCTCACTTGTTTAGAATGTGTTGAGGTGTCATTAAACAATCGTTAATTCCTTCTTCTTTCTCTCCAGGTTGATGGATCTGGAGTGAGTGAATCGATGATGGAACACACCCTGCAGCACAATGAAAACCTGACATCGTTCCTGTCCCAGGTGTGTAAGGAGAAGGAGGAGCTGCGCGTTCACCTCAACCAGCTGGAAGACGAACTTGTCCACTACCGCAGGAACGAGAGACATCAACAGGTCGGTACAGACTGAGTCCAGTCCAAACACCCAACACATGGTTTGATTAGTGGATAATAAGAAGCATCAGCATGTCTGTACAGACTGGCTCGGGTTAAACTACCAGTACATGGTTAATTATTGGTTAATGAAGCATCAACTGGTCCGTACAGACTGAGACTGATTAGGCCCTCCCCCCTCAATACATGGTTTGATTGGTGGACAATGAGGTCTGTACAGACTGAATCAGGTTAAACCCCAGTACATGGTTTAATCAGTGGTTAATGAGAAACATC
The DNA here is from genome assembly GCA_016106625.1 of Dracogyra subfuscus. NCBI lineage: Eukaryota > Metazoa > Mollusca > Gastropoda > Neomphalida > Peltospiridae > Dracogyra > Dracogyra subfuscus. The sequence continues at coordinate 4,564 of JAECMU010152289.1, read as the reverse complement.
AGTAGGTCTGTACAGACTTTTTATGAAACCCTAGAATATAGTTTAATCAGTGGTTAATGAGAGGCACCTAAAGGTCTGCTCAGGCTGGGTGGTATTTTTTAAACTTACTTTTATATTGTATTAAAACCGATTTATTTCAGTATGGTGTAAAAAGGAAAGGTTTTTTAAATGATGCACAGAGTGTTCAATGGTATTTAAATACATACATATTAATGAATGTATTGTTACTTGATTATTTGGACTGTGATATTTCACAACTGGCTCACTGTTATTTTAATAAAACTGTTCAAGTAACATGTGATTTTGCTAACCTGTAGATTAACCAGGAGAACGGTGGTCTGCCCGAGGACCGGTACATGCACGAGCGTGTGATGTGGGCCAACGAGCGACTGTCTCTCCAGATGAACCTCGACACGGCCGAGCGCGAGACAGATCGCCTCCAGGGAGAACTGCGCATGTTACGTAACGAGCAGAACGCAGTTCACGTTGTCGATACTGATCGGGAAAAGGTAAGTTATTGACATAAAAAGTGATTTTAAAAGTTATTATTTCCTTAAGTAGCCTTAATGAAATTTAATATTGGAAAGTCAACCACTGCCAGATATTATACTTGTAGACTTTGAATTAAGCACAAACTACACCATATAAAAATAAACTTCATTTCAATCTAGATAATAAGTAGAACTGCAACTGTTTTGAAATGGGGTTGGGTTTTTTCAAGTTTATACCCCAGCTGTAGATGGCTGCACAGAAATTTCTAAGAGGATTGGGCTACTTTTCAAGTTACAGGCATCATTGGATGCAGGAGTGAATGTTCCCAATAAAACGTTTAGTCAGTGTTGAATAAAAGGTGTCTTTTTTAACAGTCATATTGTGTTCTTTTCTCTGGAGATCAATTTCCCTCTGTTGATTTTGTGTTTGTGTGGATGGGTGTTCCAATCCAACTAGTGTCTGGTATGTCCAGGCTATGAGAAAGTACATGTAAAAGATACCAAGTGCTTTATTGATAGGAGGCAGTGGGTATCCATTATCTCTTATCAGGTGGATGTCAAATAACCACATAAGACATACAATAGCTGTAGTTTAAAAAAAAAGAGTGTCTATTTGCCATTAAGCATATGTTCCTTTCATCTCTTCAGATGCAGCGTCTGTACGGCCGGCTGTTGAGGTCAGAGAGTTTCCGCAAGGCTCTGATCTACCAGAAGCGCTACCTGTTGTTACTGTTGGGTGGCTACCAGGACTGTGAGCAAGAGACGCTCATGTTGATCGCTCAGATCGGAGGCTACCCCTCTGACGTGGACATCCAGCGACGCCGGCGCCATCCACGCATGTACATGATCTTCAGAAGTGCGGCCCGTGTTGTGGTCGCAATCTGGAGGTAAATGTTTATCAGATATTCTTGTTTATTTTATGAGAATCTGGTCGGGGAATATTGTGTCCAGTATCATGTTTCAGAGATGGCGAAACAATTCTGAAATGTTTTATAGTACTTGCTCATCAGTTTTCACATTGTTTAGTATTTGTTGCTGATCAAAATTTCTAACAACAAAATGTTTCCTGTTAATGTTTTAATGATATAATGCTAGACATCTGTATGTTAAACTATTTGGAGTAAAGGCTTTTCTTGTATCTAGAAAATATATAGTTAATGGTGTACATGTAGGATATTGGCTTTATCCTGTGAAGGTAAGAATGGGAAATTCTGCGAGGCTTTCAAGTGGAATTTCTCATTTGGCGTGAACAAGACGACGCTGATATCCTTCCTCATTAACTAGTTATTATCTTTCTTCAGCAGTCAATAAAAAAAATTAATGGGAAAAACTATTATTTCTGTTATTTCAGCTACATTATGATGACCTAGTGGAAATTTTGCCTTTTTGGCGTGCAAAATAAAATAAAAATAAAGGTGCATGTCATCAGTTGAAAAAATATTTAATCTTTTTTTGTCAAGACCTGTTTGATTCTTGAATGTAACTATTGCGTGTGACATCACTCATTTATATTCACTATACGTGTATGACTTTGCAACAGTGGTTACAGGATAAAAATCAGGCACATGTGCAGGAGGAGTGACGTTGTAGGTACTGGACTCAGATCCCAGTCGAGGCATGGAATTTTTAATCCAGATATCGACTCTAAACCCTGAGTGAGTGCCCTGCAAGGCTCGATGGATAGGTGTAAACCACTTGCACCGACCAGTGATCCATAACTGATTCAACAAAAGCCAGTGCTATCCTGCCTGTAGGAAGTGCAAATAAAAGATCCTTGCTGCCTGTTGTAAAATAATAGCCTATGTGATGACAGTGGGTTTTCTCTAAACAAAACAAAAACAAATGTCAGAATGACTATATGTTTGACGTCTAATAGTCTTTACTTTATGTGCACGAGGATTTTGGGAGTGGAAGCCCTCCCTGCTTAGACAAATTTTATTGTTTTTTTTTTTTTTTTATTAATACATGTCTTGACCCCCCACCTAAACTTCACTTGCCAGTCTAGACCCACTCCCAAAAGGATCACATTTGTCATAGTTTCTTTATGTGCAGGCAAAAAAAAAAGGTTTTGCTTAACAAGGCCATCCCTATTTAATATGGTTCTGCATAATAATAATAAAATAAAAATAACTTGGTTTTTATGCATTGGGTAATATGTTTATTATGAAAACAGGTCTGATACCAGCAACATGATGTTTGTTTTTCACAAACCGTGTCTTAAAACTGATTGTCAAAATAACTGGTTTTGACAGTACAAATATGAGTAGTGTTATAGCTGGCTGTTTCTCTTTTTATTAGGATGAAGTACATGGTGAGAAAATGGCGGCGTGCAACCCGAGTTGGCTCTCCAGTCGTGGCAGGAAGAATAAACCAGCAGTTTGGTATGTATTGGATTATCTGTATTTAGATACTGGTGTGTTTCAGTGAAACAAATGGTCTTTTCCATTTTGTAATCATGAGTTACGTTGTCTTTAGCATTGAGAAATGAGTAATCTTCTTGGGCATTTCTCTTATTTACAATACTACTGGGATTCATTACAAATATCATAAAGCAGTTTAAATCCTCATTTTTCAAGAGAATTGTGAAGCAACCTCTTTTATTGTGAATTAATTTTTAACAAAATAGTGATTTGAGACCAGCTTTACACATCCCCCCCCCCCCCCTAGCATATTTTATCATATATTTTTGAAAGAAAACAACACATTCCATAACATGCCCCTCACCTCAAGAGTGACATCATTGTTGAAAGACATCTTTTATCAGATTTCAGGGCTAGCTCTGGGTGTGCAAAACATTTCTCAAAATTATGTCCAAAAATTAATAACTTATTTTCCAGCAAATGTCACTTATTGCATGAATTTTTTTTTGCCAAATTTAAATAAAATTTGCCAATTGTTCCTAAAATTCGCAGTTGCCAAATTTTCAGAAAATAGACTGAATTCAATCTAAAATTTTAAAAACTAATTACCTACACAATGTATATTTAACTATTGTATTTTTTTTTTTTAGCCTTTTAAAGATAATTTTAACCTTTATTTTTAAATGAATATCACATATACAGATGATGTCATTGGGATATGGATAGTAATCTCAGATAAATATATTTCTTTTTTTCTCCAGGCTATGTTGGTACGAACAACTCCTTTTCCCCACCTGGACCCTCCTCGTCTTCTCTTGCTCTGGCCTCAACTCATGCCACTGCAGTTGAAGCTCATTTTGCAAACCGTGCTAAAGTGTCGCCTCCCAGAGTGTCACAGCCAACGGCATCATTTCAGAATGGCAACATGCAGCAGCCAGAGTTGACAACAGCTCAAGCGTATACCAGACGACGGCTCTTTTCAACACCTCCAACGAAAGATCCTTCCTTAAGATCTGGCACTTCGGTGCCATCTTCCTCTAGTGCTAGAAGGTAAGTGTCTAGTCAGGATTATTCAGAGTTTAAAAATACAATAAAAGTGTTCATTTCTTCTTTTTATTTCTTGTTCAAAATACCTGTAATTTTTATTTTATGTTACTATAATAATTGCTTTTCATATTTTATTCTTATAACATTATTATGCTATTTTATATTTGATTATTATACATAATAAATTACCTCAAAATTAAAAACAGTTATTATAATTACAAACAGTATTATAATATACTTTGAAATGCACATAATTAATTTGCATTGATATTTATCATTATTAGTCGTCCATAATGAAATCATTTTAAAGGATATAAATAAATTTTTCAGTGACCTTACTTAGAATCTAGTAAGTCGTATCATAGCAGAAAGTATATAATTATCCTTGCTAATTTATTTTTAGACAACTTCTTCGAGACCTCGAACGTCCATCTTCCAATGACCAAGACCTTCCCCAGCCGCAGGAGGAGTCTACTAACGACGAGTTTATTCAGAGGTTGGAAAACCTCGAGACAAGGTTAGGCAGGTTTGTGCCAAGTGCCAGATCAGGACAGAAACTCAGTAGAGACTCCTCATGGAGGTAGTACAGACAGTCTTTAACAAAACCTTACTTCTGTGGATTGCCATTTGTACCAGCTGACTCTTCGTTGAGGAAGTACAGACAGT
>JAECMU010152283.1:0-12825 GCA_016106625.1 Dracogyra subfuscus | reverse complement strand
GTTTTTTTGTGTTGTTTTTAAATATAATTTCTTTGATCAATGACCAGACTGGCTGTTTTATTTCACTAGTGAAACAATGCTCATTCAGTTTCACACCAGTTTTGAGGGAGTTGTATTTCTCTGCTAGGGGTGGAGGGATTATTATGTTGGCGTTTATATTATATCAGTAGATATAGCAGAAATTAATTATAATTTCGCCGTTTAATATGTTTAAAATATAATCTGTAAACATAGAAAATTTAAACTAGTAATGATTGTATATAAGTGAGAAACAGTATGCATTCGGATTCCTCAACAACGTACCCACTTCATGGAAATGAACTCAACCACGTGGCCTAGATTTACAACATTAACCGGTACGACAAAACACGACTAATAAAAGTTAAAACTTGTTGTCGCTAGTAATCAAACATTTAGTATCAACAATGCAACATGTCTTAAAGAGTATTTCATTTTATTTAATCGCATTTTCTAACTTTATGACAAGCATCTGGCAGTACACTATTGAATAGTAGACTGGCCTCACGGACATTCACACCACGAGGCGGATCAACGGAACAAAACTGGTTTAAGAAATGTTTGGTCCTAAAAATCAAATGTGTCATTTTATTTTGTTTGTGAATCAAGGGAGGTTACTCATCATGTACATTTCAGTAATTCGGAAATTCGTTAATCCGGACGTTTTTTTTAATAACCAAACTGTCCGGACTAACGGGGTTCGACTGTATATAGTGATCATGGGACTTTATGTCATTTTGATTCTCATGCCCAACCACTGATTGTATTGTTTGTTTTATTTGCTAACATGAACCCAGAAATTGTTTTTGTTTGTTTGTGTAAATGAAGGTTGATAATGGTCTCAAAACAGTTAAATGCTGATACTAGGTTTAGGAAACATTGATTATAATGTATTGTTTTAATCAGCCGACAGATATTCTGGACAGTGTTCTTGAGTTTGCGAAAGACGTGACGCGTGTCTTGCCAGACTCGTACTATGAGTGGTATAACAGTGTTGAGAAGCAAGGTTAGTGGAAGTTTTTTGTATTACAGTATGATGTGTATGTATACACTAATACATATTTATTAGAGCTGTAACGATATGGGAGGTCGTGATACGATACATAGCAGTGTTTCCCCCAGAAATTCAAGTCAGAGGGTTGGTAAATCAAGGGAGGTAAACCGAGCCCCAGTAGGGGGTGAGATTGCAAGGGTGGTCTGGGGGCATGCTCCCCCAGAAAAAATTGGAACATCCAGTTGCTTTTAGATGCATTCTGAAGTATATACATATGGTTGCTATGAATTAACTAATACAAGTCAGAAAGATATATTTAAATAATGATTGTTTATTTAATTTGCATAAGATTTAAAAAAAAACATTTTTGCAGTACCATTTAATTATTTACTAAGAACAAACATATAACATACCAGTAGTACAAATAAAAAAGGTATCATCGAATAATATAAACTTATCACAAGTTTATCACAATCTATTGTTTGGACAAACATTAAAAAAACAGTATTGAATAACATAACACAAGCTCAATACAAGTTACTAACAAACTGAAACTAAAAGCTACACAAACATCAAAGGTAGCATTGAATGAATAATATGTAGTACAAACATTTAATATATTAAACTAATGACAAACATGTAATAAATGGTAGCACTTGAGTCTTTAATTAAACAGACACTTGCTGAACATCAATTCTTCTTTTCTTCAGTTGCCCCATGAATCAACTGCTTGATCGAAATCAAATTTGTCCCTGGTTGGTCCTTCCATAACAATGGTCAGCAAATTGTTTAGAGTTTTCTCTGTCAAACAATTCCTCATTTCATTTTTTATTCTTCCTAGAGTTGAGAAGCCACGTTCACAGTCTGAAAATATAGTTTAAAATGTAAAATGTAATCTGATGTATAAGTGTTAATATGTCTGTAAATTCACATTTATCTAACCTGATAATAAAATAAAATTGTTAACTAAAATTAGGAATCATTTTAGTGTTGCATATATATAATGATGTTCATAATATATGTAAGAAGATAGTTACCAGCAGTTGAAGCAGGAAGCAGTAAGCCAAGCAATGCCATTTGTTTCAATCGTGGAAAACCCTCTGAAAATGCAAACGAGATTTGCAATCTCAGCATTAATTCGTCGGAATTTGAGTCTTTGAGATTGTCATCCTCAGCTGTTGATTCAAGCAACTTGTATTCAGACAGGCTAGCAACATCCAACTTGAAATGTTCAGCAAGAGCCTATAAATAACAAATGGGGAAAATATTAATAAAATGGAAATGCATTGCTGATGTACACCAGGTAATAACAGGGTGCGCACTTAACGGTCGCCCGATCGCCCCTGGCGACTGAAAACGACGACGGGCGAGTGAAAACCCACAGTAAGGTTGCCCGCATGGCGACCGATTTTTTCTTCTTCTTTTAATTAATATAAATAAAAGTACAGCTATGTAGCCTACTTTGCACCATGAAAAAGTGTAGGTCTGCTTTTACATATCAACATATGCCCAATATAAGAATAGGTGTAAGGTAAGTTAAGTCGCATGTAAATATGGGCACAAATTCATGTCGACAAGATTCAGCCCTGGTTATGTGTACACGTCATAGATCGTATCCACTGAACATTATATTTTAGGTGTTGTTTTTTTTTCAATTGTTATTATTTCATTGAGATGGGGTGGGGACGGAAGAGGTTGTGTCGGTTATACCAGTGCTCATCGTTTTATTTAAATAGTGGGTTGGTTGAGTGCAGGACAATATTCAAAATAAATGTTTTCTCTTATAATCTACTGCAATATTGTTTTTAGAAAATGTTATTCGGGCGAGTGAAAATAGAGCCGGGCAAGTGAAAATGCTGTCCCCACTTGCCCGGATGGCAACTAACAAAAAAGGTTAAGCGCAGACACTGTAATAATAATTAAAATGTGTGTAAGTATCATTTTGTATATGAACAAAACTTACAGCGATATGTGGCTCCCCATCAATTTGTAGCAATTTTTTATAACTTAGGTGGTTTAATGGAAACTATTATTAAAATGTTTTAATAGATCACTTTAAACTGAACTGATAAACTGATAAAAATTCATAAAAAAGTTAATTATTTTAATTTACAGATTTTTTTAGTTTTATCAACAGTTAAAATTTTAACAGTTGAAATAAAAGTTTATAAAACACCATTTCCATCCAACAAGATGTTATTAGATAAGTAGAAGGTATTAGAATATACAGTGTTGTGTGTATTAAAGTGGCAGACACTAGTTTGGATTTTTATACCATGGCATGTTTTATTTGACATGGGTATTTTCTTAATTGCAGGGTTGGGGGACTGATATTCTCAAAAGTGTATTAATTTATGTTTACATCTGCCAGTTACATTTGTCTACATTTATGTATATGTATGAGAAGCACATTATTCTTAAAGCTGGTCATAAATAACATTTCCCTGTCAGAATTAAATTAATTAAGAGGCTTACTGTAGAAAATTATATAAAATGTAAAAATATGAAGATATAGATTTTTATATTTATGTGGACTGTTAATTAAAATCTAAAATAGTCTACAGTAAAATATTTCCATGGAAAATTAAAAAATCCAAGGCAAGTTTGGTCCCCTATCTTTCATGATGCTTCATCCCGATTTTTATTCAATTTATTTTCATCTCTGATGCACAGAATTTGTAAAGTTTACTATGGCAAAGTCATTTTTAGGCAAGGTGTTAAAAACAACTGCTGCATAAAAATGACTTATTTATTAAGATTTTGTTTCTAGATGATGGAAATAAAACACAAGAAACAAATGGAGTTGAGACAAATTATCAAAAAGAAATGAAAGAAAATGAAGAAACAACCAAAGATGCTGAAATATTTCCACAAGAAACAGACCAAGTTATAAAAACGTGTCTCCAAGAATCTGTTGTTTGTCACAGTGAAGACCACTCTCCTGGAAAGTCTGTTTACACCGACAACAATGATTTCGAAACAGATAGTGGTTCCCCGTCTCCCGAGACTTCATCACCTGCTATCCCAGGTTTTGATCTGTCGGAAATCTTCAAAACCACAATGGCTTGTCCAGACACACTGGAAAAGAAGAAGGATGATGAAAGAAAGAAAGAGGCAAAGCTTGAGCTCCAGCGTGATATTCAGACTATATGTGAAGACGTACCAGCGCCGTCAACAGGCGCCACCTGGGGTATGTCGTCGTTTGTAGCTCCGCCATTTTTCATTTCCTTTTTATTTTAATTAGTTTTTCTTTTATATCTATTTTATTCTCCATTAAATGCCACATCTAAGCATTATATTAGGTAATAGTAAATTTAAAATATTTGAAAATTCTGGAGGACCAAAAATTGGGAAATGGTTTGCTTCAGCTAATTAAAATTTAAATTAAAAAAGAAGTGATATTAAATTTTAAAAAGTAGTTTTGTTTAACCCCTGAACAAATTATATTTTTTAAAAAGAAAATGTATAACCTTCTATTGATATATGATGTATGTTTTGGCACTACTATATCCTGGAGCGGGCAGCTTAGCCCAGTGGTACAGTGCCCGCCTGATGCGAGGTCGGTTTAGGATCGATCCCCGTCAGCTAACCACTGGGTTTTTCTCTCGACATAACCATATGTCCGACGCCGATATAACCGTAATTAAAAAAAAATGTGTTGAGTGCGTCATTAAACAAAACAACCACAAAAAAAACTAACTAACTATATCCTGGCTTCTTTTTGTGTACAGTTTTCTCTTAAACATTCAAAATTCTTGTAACCTCCTCATTTCCATTATGCTGAGCTCGTAAAATATGCCTGTCAGTCATTTGACTTTCTCCTTTCTTTTCACATTACCGGTCCTCAACAAGTATATTTCACCCCCACCCCCACGCAGTGGTCTGGTCCAAACATCCCAACAGCCAATGAGACTTTGATTCTGATTTATTTAAAAATTATTAGTTTTTTTCATTTTGTGTTATTGTCTTTTGGAGCCAAATTAAAACATTTGTAGCATTTTTTCTGTACATGTGTCTATAATCATAGGAAAGCTTTTTCATGTTTCTGTATTTTTTTTATTTAACAATTTTGCTTTAGAAATGACTGATCTAATAATCGGAAAGAATAATGCACACAAGAATGATGGGGCAATCAGTGACAAGATAGCACAGATTGAACAGGTGACGGGATCTCTCACAGAAATGAGGAAACCCAGTCCGATAATTCCAGCAAAGAAACTTGACGGGAAGCTGCAAGAAGGTAATATCCATAAACAGGGAAACTGGTCATAATACTCCTTTCTTTAACCACCTGTATTGTCGTTCATTAATGTTACATGTGGCATTGGTATTTAAAGTTTTTGACGGCCATCGGTCTACAGGGTGGTAGGTACTGGGTTCGGATCCCAGTCAAGGCATGAGATATTTAATCCAAATACCAACTCCAAACCCTGAATGAGTGCTCCGCAAGGCTCAATGGGTAGGTGTAAACCACTTGCACCGGCCAGTGATCTATAACTAGTTCAACAAACGCCATGGTTTGTGCTATCCTGCATGTGGGAAGAGCAAATAAAAGATCCCTTGCTGTTAAACGACATAAGAGTAGCCCATGAAGTGGCGACAGCAGGTTTCCTCACAAAATCTGTGTGGTCCTTAACCATATGTCTAATGCCGTATAATCGTTAAAAAAATGTGTTGAGTGCATTGTTAAATAACAAATTTCTTTCTTTCTTTTTTTCTTAAAGTTTTTGACAGTTGATAATTGTGTGCCTTCTTTCTTACATTAAACTGAACTCTCACTTACTGCATTACCCCCATTGCAGCACTGGACTGGTCCAGATATCTCAGCAAAACATTTCCGTCAGTTTTCACTTTTCGAAGTATTTTTTAGCACATCATGCCAAAAAAGTTGAGAATGGTGCTTGTACTGCGTTCTTTCCCACAAACTGTTATTAAGGAAAAACACCATCACCTCAGTTTACCTATTGCACAAATAGTTTCACCCAATATTTTTAGAATTTGTATGCTCCCGAATAACGTTATAAAAGGTGAAGAGTAATTGGTTGATATTTAAATTGTTATTTATAGATGAAATGTCACCTGGACATGGGAGTCCACACAATGCTGTTAGATCTATTGGTAGACCAGTAGAGCTAATTGTAATTAGATTGATGAGATCTGTTTTAGTACTACTACTATTTCTTTCTTGCATCATGACACTTATAATGATTGGTGTTAGTAAATGTTTTATCTTTCTCTTCCAGTTTCATCCAGTGTAAAGAATGGGTTTTTGTTTCAGCCAATATGGACCAATTCATCTGCCGAGGATTCACCTACAGAATGCTTGGAAAAAGATCACAGGTTGCTTAAAATAATTATTAGTTCTCAAGTCAGGATTTCTGCCAGAGGGTAAAATGGGTAAAATGCCATTCCCCCCCCTCCCCAAATCATTTGGGTATGGAGTCGTACCCAAAATTGTTTACATATTTTCTTTTTTACTGTACGATCAATGTTGGCTTTAAATGATTATGAAACTATTCTTTTCATATGTACAGCAGGATGACACATTATGGAAGGAATGCATAAAGCAAGGTGAACAGAAAAAAAAGAAAGAAATGTTTTATTTAATGACACATTCAACACATTTTATTTATGGTTATATGGCATCAAACATGGTTATTGACAACACAGATATTGAGAGAGGAAACCCACTGTCACCACTTCGTGGGCTACTCTTATTCGATTAGCAGCAAGGGATTGTTTTTTATGCAACATCCCACAAACAGAATAGTACATACCACAGCCTTTGTTATACCAGTTGTGGAGCGCTGGCTGGAACAAGAAATAGCCCAATGGGTTCACTGACGGGCAAGGTGAATGTAGAGAAATGCATCTTAGAGATCCCAAATTCCATTTTCTTTCTGGAGGAGACACAAAGGCATCCACATTCTAGAAACTCAATTCCAGACCCAAAAATGTATTTCAGGAAGAAACCCTGAATTTTAAAAACATTTTTTTTTTTTTATCTGAATCCATATTGATTCCTTTTTGATAAACATTAGAAACAATCCTACATAATTATGATTGGTAATCTCTAACTTAAGCTAGGAACATACAATTGTAGTTTATGGGAATCATTATTAAAGTTAAAGTTTGTTCAAATGTTTAATGACACCACTAGAGAACATTGATTTATTAGTAAGCAGTGGTCTTGTTTTCTTTACCAGTGATGAAGACTCTGATGACAGTGAAGAGAAATTGGTGAAACAGATGACCGAGATTGAGTTCTTCGAATTCTCCAAACAGCTTGAACAAGTATGTCTGTCCATTAATGGATTTTTACAAGTGTGTGTGCGAGTGTGTGTGCGAGTGTGTGGCTGTTTTATGAAAAGAAATGAATCTTTGTTTAACCACATCTAAACATGTATATTACAGCCTTTTTTGTCCAATGTTTGAGAATCAAGAAATCTGCTAACATGACAAGCTATTTTTTGTGATTAGTAGCGAATGTGTTTCTTATGGATTTTCCCCACAGGACAGCACACACCATTGCCTTTGAGATACCAGACAGTAGTAGAGCTATATCCCTGAAGTATGATGGCATAGAGGATTGATCTTGGTTTGGTGAGCTCATTGGGCTATTTCTTGTTACAGCCACATGGGTGAAAGTTTTTCGGCATAATTATTATGCCAGATTTTCCACTAATGTTCTTTTTATTTTGACCTGGAACCACAAGAAGACCTAGCACCCAGAATGTTTTTCAGGTTTTTCAAACCTTTCAACTTTTCACCCATGCAGCCAGTGCACCATAACTAGTATATCAAAGGCTGTGGAATGTGCTATCTTGTCTGTGGGATGGTGCATATAAAAGATCCCTTGCTACTAATGCTCCTCGGTGGCCTAGCGGTTAAGTCGCCGGACAAGAGGCTGGTAGGTACTGGATTCGTAGCCCGGTACCGGCTCCCACCCAGAGCGAGTTTTTAAGGACTCTTTGGGTAGGTGTATGGCCGCTACACCCTCTTTTCTCTTTCACTAACAATAACAACTAACCACTAATTTCTATTCTGTCCTGGACAGACAGCTCAGATAGCTGAGGTGTGTGCCCAAGACAGGCGTGCGCTATAACAGCTTGCTCTGAATGTGCACGTTAAACAAAAAAGTAAAAGTAAGTCAAAAAGTAAAATGGAAAAATATAGCAGGTTTCTTCCTAAGACTCTGTCAAAATTACCAAATGTTTGACATCCAATAGCCAGTGATTAATAAATCAATGTACATGTACTCTAGTGGTGTCGTAGAACAAAAACAAACTTTAAAGGATTCATTGTCTTTGATGGACTCCCGACTTTTTATCATCACCTCAACCTGTTTCCACAGACTGGATTTTTAAATGTCTTGGTATGTACTATCCTGTGTATTAGAAAGTTCATATGCAAATCCTTTGGTGTTTTGTCCTGGGAGTAGCCCATGTAGAGACAACTGGTACAGGCCCTAATCTAGAATTGAGAAAATAGAAGTGACTTCTCCCATCCCAGAAGAAAGTGGTGAAACATGATAAAAATAGGTGAAGTGAACATTTATCAGTACATTTCGTAATGTTTCGCCAGTTTTCGCGTTGAATCAGAAAAATTATACATTTTATACTCTGTTCTAATCATAATATTTCCATATAAAATACTACTTCCTGTAATAAAATTTAAACTAAACAGCTGTATGTTTTATTAAAAATGTGATATGAGTAAGTAGTTGATACTGTGTTCCTGTTATGTTAAAATTAAAGCATTAATTAGAATTTTCGGGCATTAATGAAATGAATATGGCTGAGGATTAACAATGCTTGACTGGTCACAGCACACAGTGCGACAAGAAGTGATGTGTGGTTAACTGTGGAATCAGTTTGGTTTCATTTGTCAGAAAAAAACCCGGAAACCAAAACCAAGGACGTACAAAAAGCCGTACTTCCGGTTCTTTCAAATATCCTTTTTTCCTGCATCAGAAAGTTATAATCGTTATGGACAATAAAGATAATGTAAGTCCCATGTGGAAATTCTTTACAAAAACCGACCCCAAGGTAAAAACAGCAAAATGCAAGCTATGCACCAAAGAAATCACAGCCGAACATGGCAATACCAGTAACTTAGGCCTACGACGACACATAGAAAAAATCCACATGACTGAATTCCAAGACTTCGAAAAAAAAGCATAGAAGCGAAGGCTGAGATCTTATTTCCACACAAAATGTCATTAAAATGTTAATAAAAACTCAAACAGAAACCGAAACTCAACTCTTTTTGTCCAAACTGAAACCGAAACCGAAGCCAAATTTCATAACCGCACATCACTAGCAACAAGCGTCACTTTGAGAATCAATACTGATGTATGATGTATCTGAAGAATGTCAACATTGGACTATGACATGTATTTAAACTCTTCACAACAGAATGAATGAAAAACAAAAATCAGGATTCAGATGGGTTTTTTCATACCCCAGTGAACGTAAAAGAAATCCTTAAATATATTTTATGTTTGTTTTTCAGATTCTGCTTCATAGTGAACATTCTGATGCCAGAGATGTGAGTGAAGAGTTTCACAGAATAGTACCAATAGGTAATACCCACCTTACATTGGTTTAATGGTGTATTTTTCAACTGCGTTAATTGTACCTTTTCGTAGACTTTTAGAATCTTTAGGTATAAATTGGTATTCCTAACACTAACCTTATTGGAGTTGTGACTTAAGAATTGTGTCCTACAATGTACACTGATTGACCAGTACTGCAGTTAATGCTACACATACTTAAAGAGACATTCCTGAGTTTCCTGCAATGTTTAGGATGTTATCGATTAACAAAGACTTTTAACGATTGTAATTACGTATTAAATATATTTTTCTGCAAAAAATATTAGTGGCTTTATATTAAACGTGTTTCTGATCGTTCTAATATTTATACTAGGTTAAATTTCATTTTATTTCCTAAAATGGATTTTTTTGTACGTACAAAATTATTTAAAGACAAAATCCAGTGTGGGCTTCTTGCAAATATTGAGACGACCGAAACCACATTGAATATACAGACACTGATATTCTAAACCAAAAAATATATTTAATATGCAAGTTTAATTGTAGAAATATTTAATTAGTCGGAAACATCTTACAATGCAGCAAACTTAGGAATGTCCTTTTAAAGGGTGTGGTAAATAATGAGTAAAGATGAAACTTATTTTCAGATGGTGCTAGACAGACTGTTGGGTTTATGTATACATAAACATATTTTCAGATGGTGCTAGACAGCCTGTTGGGTTTATGTATATGTAAACATATTTTCAGATGGTGCTAGACAGCCTGTTGGGTTTATGTATACATAAACTTATTTTCAGATGGTGCTAGACAGTCTGTTGGGTTTATGTATACATAAATGTATTTTCAGATGGTGCTAGACAGCCTGTTGGGTTTATGTATACATAAACATATTTTCAGATTGTGCTAGACAGCCTGTTAGATTTATGTACTTGCTAGACAGCCTGTTGGGTTTATGTACATGTAAACTTATTTTCAGATGGTGCTAGACAGCCTGTTGGGTTTATGTATACATAAATATATTTTCAGATGGTGCTAGACAGCCTGTTGGGTTTATGTACACATAAATTTATTTTCAGATGGTACTTAACAGCCTGTTGGGTTTATGTATACGTAAACATATTTTCAGATGTTGCTAGACAGCCTGTTGGGTTTATGTACATGTAAACATATTTTCAGATGGTGCTAGACAGCCTGTTGGGTTTATGTACATGTAAACATATTTTCAGATGGTGCTAGATGGCCTGTTGGGTTTATGTACCCATAAACATATTTTCAGATGGTGCTAGACAGCCTGTTGGGTTTATGTACACGTAAACATATTTTCAGATGATGGTAGACAGCCTGTTGGATTTATGTAACGTAAACATATTTTCAGATGGTGTTAGACAGCCTGTTTGGTTTATGTACATGTAAACATATTTTCAGATGATGCTAGACAGCCTGTTGGATTTATGTACATGTAAACATATTTTCAGATGGTGCTAGACAGCCTGTTGGGTTTATGTACACGTAAACATATTTTCAAATGGTGCTAGACAGCCTGTTGGGTTTTATATACACGTAAACATATTTTCAGATAGTGCTAGACAGCCTGTTGGATTTATGTACACGTAAACTTATTTTCAGATGGTGCTAGACAGCCTGTTGGGTTTATGTACACGTAAACATATTTTCAGATGGTGCTAGACAGCCTGTTGGGTTTATGTACATGTAAACATATTTTCAGATGATGCTAGACAGCCTGTTGGGTTTATGTACACGTAAACATATTTTCAGATTGTGCCAGACAGCCTGTTGGATTTACGTACACGTAAACATATTTTCAGATGGTGCTAGACAGCCTGTTGGATTTATGTACACGTAAACATATTTTCAGATGGTGCTAGACAGCCTGTTGGATTGTTGGCAGCTCTAGATGTGCTTGTGGAACATGCTGTGAAGCATCCGGACTGGCAGGGATTAACGTTAACGATTCTTGACTCCTACTGTGGTGAGAATTATCTATATAAAATGAAAGTGAAAGTTACTTTTTGTTTTAACGACACCACTAGAGCACATTGATTTACTAATCATCGGCTATTTGGTAATTTTGACATACAGTCTTTAGAGAAGAAACCCGCTAGATTTTTCCTAATGCAGCAAGGGATCTTTTGTATTCACTTTCCCAGACAAGAAAGCACATACTACGGCCTTTGATCAGTTGTGTTGCACTGGTTGGAACAAGAAAAAGCCTAGTCAGTAGAATGGATCCACCGAGACGGTTCGATCCTGCGACACAAGCACCTCAAACGAGTACTCAACCGACTGAGCTAATTCCTACCTGGATTGTCTATATGTTTAGAGAGGTTTTGTTTATGCTTTAGTATCACTAGACATTAGGTTTTGTTTAGTGGGTGTTTTGTTTGTTTGTATATACGTTCGTTCATCTGGTCATCCATCTGTACGTCCATCCATCCAATACATAAAATCATTTGCAGTAAATATAAAATAAAAAATTGTTCAAGCTTGTTAAAGTCTTTATTTTGAATATGTTTATTCCATTTTTTCCCCCCATTTCAGAATGTGCCAACTTTGGAAATTCCCTGGAGAAAATACTTAAAGATTCTCATACACGGTTCATACGGGTAAGATGTTTCTTTTTTCTTTACACAAACTGCTTTTTAAATATTATGGTTGTCTGTTCAGTACCGTATATCTTCGCCTATAAGTCGAATTTTGTACACCAAAATTTTCTGCAAGTAGCCAGGGGGTCGACTTATAAGTGAATCAACTAAAAATAATAAAATTAAAAAAATCCACGGCATGTCGTAAAATTACATTTTGCAAGTCTGTCATGGGTTTGTTTATAAATTACGATTTCATCTCATAGTAGCTTCAAACTCACAACAGTACTACATGTGCTTACCTTTAATATTTATTATTGCAATAAAACATTATTTGATTCTTGTGATCCGTTATTGTTGTTTTTACAAAGCCGCTTTTTTATCGGTAAACACACCCATGTCTAAACCAAAAGACACGAGTAGAGGTTAATTAGGCAGCTTACAATACGATCCACAGATAAAGATATGTGGTCATAATCCAGTAAACTTGAACCTAGTGAAGTCGGTGTGTTGTTTAATGTTAAAACAACTCGAGCAAATCTATCTCTGTTTTAATACTCATCCAGTGGTCAGACGGGACCAGTAGGAACGACTCGCGGCTTACGTAACTTCCTGCTCCCGAAACAATAGTTACCGACCTCGTGTGATCCCGA
>JAECMU010152281.1:0-15490 GCA_016106625.1 Dracogyra subfuscus | reverse complement strand
CACTTTGTTTGAGGATCGGTAATGTATAATAAAAGAGAAAACACCTCAAGTTTTCTCCAGTTTAGTTTTTTCATGATTTCTGTCTAGACAAAATATATGGGAAATCTAATAGTAATAAAAGGTGCATAATGATTTATTTTAGTTGTTAACAATGTGATTTGGACTTTAGTGATTAGTGAGAGAAATGTTGGTTTAGTGGCTTTAAACTTCCCCATTGAGAGGAGCACTCAGTTTAGGATAGAGCCAGACCTGGAATATAAATTAAGCACCAGCCTTTAAAATCACAGATCCTACATGTACATAACTGTTAGTGTGGTATAAAATATTTGTAAAGTTACCATTATATTACACATTACTTCTTATTTCTGGTCATCCTTGCAAAATGTTTACTGTAGACTCATTCTCTAATGATGTCACACGCATACAATTTGTATGGTGTTGCCATAACATTAACATCTCGGACTCTGTTAGTGTATTGCATTTAAACTCTAAATGTTTTATAAGCACAGTTGCTCGGGGCCTAGCGGTTGTATTAATGTAGATCAGTGTGAATTTGGTGTGAAACAGAAAGGTTGCACATCTTAGAAAGTAGTAGGGCAAGGTGATTTATCACGTAAAATTTCTAATCTAGTATTTCAAATTTTCAATATTTCAAAAATAAATATTCCATAATCAGAGCATTTTTTAAATTAGACATTCTGTACTTTTCAAATCTGTTTTCAAATCACTTTTAAAATAACCTCGCTACATAAAAAAACCCACCTACTATCGGGTCGTTTACTTAAAATCCAGTTTGTTTTATACACAAGTTTGAAAAAATTGTCTATGATATGTTGAAGATTAATTAAATGAAGTTTAGAAGGCAAAATGCATGTGCTGTGTTTCCAGCAGTGTTGTCAGCACATTTAGCTGTTAAATTGTTTTAATTATTATTATTATTTTTTATTATTATTATTTTGTGTGTGTGTGTGTTGATAACCTGTAGATTAATTGTTAGTTGCATCTGTGGAATTTTACCTTAATGTATGTTAGAAACTTGAATTAATTCATTATAATGTTTAAATTCAACCCTTTTTTTTTCAATACAGTTACATGTGGATTAAATCATAATTTTGCACGACTTTTAAAAACTTATTTTTTGCTTTTATTTAAGACCAGATCAGTTTATTTAATAATGTTTTTTATTTTTTTATGGCAGGTGTTTAGAAATATGGTGGATAAATTGTGTTGATTATTTTGAGGTTTTCTGGGGGTTTTCCTTCCTTTTTCTCCTTTTTTGTATTTAGTTGGTTTATTTATTTATTTATTTATTTATTTATTTGTGGTTCATTGATATACAACAATAATAATAAATTAGCATTTGGTGTTTTATTTAATCACATAACTTTGATACCTTTTTGGCTGTAATTACAAACGTGCAAGCAATGATAATTCTGATTATAATAAATAGATATATTCTTGGTATTACTTTATAGTGAACTGTGCCATCTTTCATATATTTACGGGGTGGTTAAGAAAACTGAAAGGCAAAAACTAACAAAATACATGTAAACTACACATTAATTTCTCTGATTATGTAATGTTTCAAAAATAATAAATCTTCATTTATGATGTTTTTAATTCTAGGTCTCTCCTGGAGGCACTGAAGAAATGGAATTCCTATCTACTGCTGACAATGACGAACAAAATGGTCAAGATTTGTCTCCATTGAACATGACCAGTGCTTTTGAAGATGCTGGGTCCCCATCTCCAACAGATTTAGACAGCTATGATGGAGATCCACAACTGCCAGCATCATTCACCCTCAACAAATAGATCATTTAGATCTCAATATATTAGTTTTAAAAGCATTATGTTCTATTGTGATTATCCAGACTTAATCCAGTAGATCAAGTTTTATTGAATGCATCTAACTCGGTATATAATTTATTTTTAGTCCACTTTAGGGGACTATAGGTTTCATCTCTGTCGGTTTGTCTGCCCCACGTAACGTTTTGTGTATAACTTTATCATATATTGTTACAGATCAAGTTTGACGTACCATTTTTCACAGAGTTATAGCCCTTGAACTTAGAAGATACACAAATTTGTGGGCCCGGTGGGGACATGTATTGCTTTAAAACTTAGCAGTATTCTCAAAATGCTTGTTTTTTTGGCAAGACTGTGCTTTCCAGATATATTCTTTATTAACAAGACTAAGTGGGAAAACCAGGTTCATCGGAAAAAATTGTCTCTCGGTGAATATTTTAGTTTTTTCCTTCATTATCACTGTACCTTCCAGATACATGTGTATTCTTTATTAGCTAGACTAATTGGGTTAACATGATAAAGAGTATCTAACATAAGTGGCTGTTGGAGATGGACAATTACCAAACCTTAAAATATATGATCTGTTTGTCTGGAATGAGCATTGTTGAGTTTCAAACAAGACGGTTGTTATCTCTTGGGTGGAGATTCCAAGTCTGGAATGAGCATTGTCGAGTTTCAAACAAGACGGTTGTATGTCTTGGGTGGAGATTCCAAGTCTGGAATGAGCATTGTCGAGTTTCAAACAAGACAGTTGTATCTCTTGGGTGGAGATTCCAAGTCTGAAATGAGCATTGTCGAGTTTCAAACAAGACGGTTGTATCTCTTGGGTGGAGATTCCAAGTCTGGAATGAGCATTGTTGAGTTTCAACAAGACTGTTGTATCTCTTGGGTGGAGATTCCAAGTCTGGAATGAGCTTTGTCAAGTTTCAAACAAGGCGGTTGTAGGCCTATCTCTTGGGTGGAGATTCCAAGTCTGGAATGAGCATTGTCAAGTTTCAACAAGACAGTTGTATCTCTTGGGTGGAGATTCCAAGTCTGGAATGAGCATTGTCGAGTTTCAAACAAGACGGTTGTATCTCTTGGGTGGAGATTCCAAGTCTCCAACAGATACAAGTGTTATATTATTATTGTTGTATACCTGGCTACCTGCATCTGCTAACTTTAAAAGAAACTACATTTATTTACAACATGTTTTCATAGTTCTTTAATATGTGGATACATTTTGGTTGTAGAACTTAGTGACACATATTCATATATGTTTAATTAACTCTTATTAATAAATTTATTTCTCTTTAATTAAATGTTTATTTTATATTGAAAAGAAATGAAATTTAAAATGTTATACTGTTTCGATGAAACAGAGTAAATGTTTTCTAAGGTTTGACTACTTATTGTTGCATGTTATACTATTAAATATTATTTTTATCTGAAGATTGTTTTGTTAATATTTAAAAAGATGTTGTTTAACTGAGTGAAGAGATTCCTGTAGTTGTTGTAAAATAGAACTGTGACAGGTCTGGTAAACATTAAATTATCTGTTACAAAATCAAGCAGTTTGCAGTTACTTAAAATAAGGTCTAGTAGAATATTTTGATCTTGCTTGCACCAAGTGCTATATTTTATGTTCCTGTTTTGTGTTTGTATAAAATATGTATAATCAGGGAAAGGCATGGAATAGTATCCCCATTATGATTAGATTATAATGCTTCCAGTATTTAATTATTCTTAAATTTGTTTTAGGCTCTTTACATTTACCTAACAAAGTCTGCTATGTTTGTTCCTTGTAATACTGTGTTTTACATAAATAGAGGAGAAATGTATACTTTTGTTTATTTGTTTGTTTATATTAAGTACATTTGTATTTAATAAACTTTATACCTGTACTTTTCTATTATAATATGACAGGTTTAATTTTCGATAGTAGAAACACAATTCGTCACAGTAAGCTTATAATATACCATTTATGGAAATACGTTCATGGGAAAAATTCACAATAAAATAGAGAAATTATAATTAGAGCATGAATATAATTCCCAGCAAAAATAATTATCTTCAGTAGAGAAAGGATCACCAAAGTTCAGTCATGTCAGTTGGCCCAAAGACTGCATCATCGTTCAGCTACAGGACATAATATTAACCACTGACGTTGACCCATTTCTCAGTATTCCTCCAAATGAAAGAGCAAGTCACATGAACCTCATGCATTATACGTCAATTTGTGGAAATGAAGAATGGCTGGTTGCCAGATATTGAAATTAATGTAAGATTTGTATGATAAGACAGGGTCACAGTAAACATATATACCAGTATACATCAATAATTGAATGATCCCAACTGATCCGTTGTCATTAATTAATAGATTTATTTACAGATTGCATCATTTCGCTAGTAATTTGGAATGTTGTATATACATGTATATATATATATATATATGTAGAACATCATGTCACTATATTTTAATATCATGATTATTTGGCAAGGTTTAGTTAATGGTATAACAGGTCTGTTATGCTGTCATTGGACCGAGCCAAATAACCACAATATCAAAATGTAGTAAACTGATATATTTTTTTATCATGCAACGCCTTTCAAGTTATATTTTATAATATGTTTTAGTCAAAAGCAGTAATGAAACTATTTGTATTATCATGTAGAAGCAACTACCAGAAGTCTGATTATAGCAGGTGCCCGAAAGCATCTTGGGAAGGCATAGCTAGCCAAAAGGTTATTTGTTTCCAAATTTTAAATAAAATACTTTGATTATATTTCAATGTGTGTACCTTTTTCTGTCAAAATAAATGCAAGTTTATTTGTGACCTGAAGAAGATTACATCACTGGCTGCTAGTGACTGTGGCATCGGACACTGTTCCAATGTACACATTCTTTGCAAAAAACATACTTTTTTTCTTCTTTTTTTTCTAAATGTTTGTTTTCAAAATGCTGGCTATTTCAGAATGGGAATGAATAATTGAGAATTAAAAAAAGGTAATTTGATATTATGGGAAGTGTGAATATTATGTTTATTTATGCATCTGTCGTGTGACCTGATAACACAGACAATGCCATGGTTATCATGCTAGCAACAGAGATGTTAACAGACAGTAACATAATAACACTCAAATTATCATGATGGGGTTATTAGGTCACAGGAAGCATTGTTGCATAATAAAGAGAAAACCTATGCATAATTGGTGTTCCTCAATCTTGTACTGTGTACCA
This sequence comes from Dracogyra subfuscus, assembly GCA_016106625.1. Taxonomy (NCBI): domain Eukaryota; kingdom Metazoa; phylum Mollusca; class Gastropoda; order Neomphalida; family Peltospiridae; genus Dracogyra; species Dracogyra subfuscus. Next base: position 10,461 of record JAECMU010152281.1, on the reverse strand, counting down.
TGTAGTCTTTGTAATTGATCTTGGCTACTAGTTACAGTGTGGTCTATTACATAACTAATGTACCTACATTGTGAGCATTGTTTTCTTTTCAACAATAGTGGCATTGCAAATTTATGTCCTGAGAAATCCCTAGTTGAGGTGTCGATCACGAAATATTGGCTTGGAAAATGATTTCCCTTTATAATATAAGAATAAAAGTGTCATATCATTGTTTGTCAAACACACACACACACACACACACACACACACACACCAGTATACTTTTATATACCAGTACATATTTTTCTAGAACAAATTCATTCATATCTTCTTTTTATGACTTGTAGTGGCTCTGACACTTTTTGGAGTTTATTTCAAGTTCATGGAATATGCAGTATAAATTGAATTTAAGCATTTTCTATAATGAAAAAGTAAAATTGTTACCTACTTTTTACCAGCTTTTTACCAAAATAAAGTATATCATTGAATATCAGTGTACATAGACTACATTTGTAATAATCATTGGTGCTTAGATTTAGTTTGAGGATATTTTGTCATCTTCCATATAAGTTTAAAATTATGGACACAAAAAAGATGTTTCATTTACATGGAACAAAATAATAATTTAAAGTTTAAATTTGATTTCCACACCACCACCACTACCCACCCATTATTCTGTTACACTAAAAATATACGATTTATCAACCTATAATTAAACTTATCAGAAATAGTACCATAAGTCATTTTATGATATAAGAATAGACTACTATTCTTGCTTCCAAATCTTTACTGTATGTAAATCGGTACAGTGTTAATACTGTATGGTGAACCTTTAAGATTCAGCAGGATTTATTGAAACTAAAAGAGTAAGATATGTGGAACTGCATGTGAATGTTTACATTACGGTAATTAGTACAGGTATCTGAATTTGGTGCAATATTTTCTGTAAAAGCCAGTGATGTCTTCAGTAATTCCTTGTTGTTGTTGTTTTTCTCTCTGTTTTTTTTTTCTTCTTTTTTTTGGGGGGGGGGGTGGGGATGGGGTCTGTTGGAGATAGCCAAACTTTATTATATCACACTCTGTATTCTCCAGAGCCCAAGATACCTGAAAGTAGAAAACAATGTTCTAGGCATAATCTTCAATTACATGTATAGCTATTATTAATTTGAACCACTGATATCTTGAGCTTTTCGGTTCAGTCCCTGCATCGATGTAACAAAGTTTGACAGTATATATTATGTGTATTTATGTCTCAGTACTAAGATTACGTCAAAACATTATGTGCTACCTCTGAACATTGCTCATTGTTTTAAAACATTTCATTGTCATTAAACCCTGTTCTTGTAGTGATATTGTGAAAGTACGATGTCTCGGTATATGATATGATACTCAGATAAAATGGTCCTTAAATGTTTCAGCGGCAGGATGTAGTTCACTGGTAGAGCACTCACCTCATGTGCAAGGGGTGGGTGTAGGATGTTTTTAGGCAGCAGGGTGCAACTTCCGAAAATGGTGTCTACAGCTTCCCAAAGTACACTATCATATATGTACATTCTGTATAGGTAGTCTTCCCTGAAATCATCTGTACAACACAAATTATTACATATCACCTCCTAAAATGAAATTCTACTGGTATTTTAAAGGAACTATCCTGAATTTGTAGCCTTTTAAAAAAGTTTTCAGCAAATAATGTATTTCTACATTATTAGAATTACAATTTACTTGCATCTTGTTGCTTAGAATATGAATATCTGTATAGCCAATACATTGTTGGACATCATCATACTTTTGTAGTATCTCAATAGCCAAAGAAAAATTTGAATTAATTCAATCGAAGGTAATTCCAAATGTGCTCTTTATTAAAAAATGTTTATGGTAAAACAGTGTTTTAAGAAACAGGAGAAAACAGGATGAATGTTTAGTTTGTTGGGGAGAACAAACTAAAGTCTTGCTAGGGCTGAAAACTCAGGATAGTCCCTTTAAACACTGGATTTTGGGTGTGCTGTGATCACCCGGAACCATCCCCCGCAATCCATGCTTGTGTACAATAAGATTTAAGACTGATTGCCCTTGGTGGACCATTTGGGTGTTTTCCCTATCAGGTCAGGTCATGTCATAGGGGTTTATGTTCAGAGTAAGCTGTTGTAGTGCATGCATATCATGAGCGCAGGTACCGACCTCGGCCTAAAGGTTTGGGGTGGGTTGCATACCGGGCGAAGACTATGCCAACATTTACTCCAATAGCCGATGATTAATTAATCAATATACTCCAGTGGTGGTGTTAAAAGAGACTTTAACGTTTTTTAACCATGATTGATATATCGTCTGTTCTGTGTGGTGTGATTTGCTGTACTGTCTGTGGGAATTTGTATATCAAAGATCCTTTATTCTTTGTTAAAAGCCTTTGTTGTGTCAGCTGATTTTTATTCTCATTTTCATAGTAGCTGCATGTGTATGGTAAACACCAAATAGCTGTCTTATTAATGTGCTGAGGGGTCATTACAAACATTCCTTTAATATTTCTGTGCTATGCCCCAACCCTACCAGGCCAACATCCTGACCCATTATTGCCCTCTACCCTGTAAAATAATTGCATTGTGCCCCTGAAATCCCTATTTAAGGACCATGTGTACTGCTCTAGTATATGTTTTAAATGCTTATCCAGTCTTTATTTTGCATCATTCCATTTCTGTTTTACAGGTGTGCAGTGTAGAATGTTAAATTTTTTTGAATTTTAGTCACATGTTTTCCTTTCACAAAAACATTCAAAGGATTTATAAAATATATATATTTATATTCAAATACCATGTAATTTAACTACAAATGACTAGATATATTCAAAACTAAAACAGGTCGTTCAAACTCTGCTTTAATTATAATACAAGTCTGAACATTTAGTCAACATTTAAGAATGGAATTTGATCATGTTTGTAGTAATTTAAGTTTTTTGCTTCAGCTAATCAAGTATAACATGAATGTATTTTTGTGTAGAAGAAGAACTGCTTCAGTGTTTTAACTACATGAGTTGTACATATTCAGAAATGCATTTCAAATTACTTTAATATAATTACAGATTAACATTCTGTTGACTTTAAGATGAAATGTTTTGAGATTAACATGTTTGTACTTATTTTGGGCTTGCTTATTTTGGGCACATCTCTGCTTTAGTGCAATCTAAAGCCCTGATAATTGTTTGTGTGAATAGTCATGAATAAATAAATCAGTTTTGTAAATAACACTATGAAAACATTACACATAAATCAGTTTTGTAAATAATGTGTACTGTAACCATAAAAAAAACATTACGCACAAACAAAAAAATGCATAACATATTTTAATTTTGTTTAGAGCTTCCGTCATTTATTTACAATTTTAGTAAAATAATAATTCTTCCTTCTTCCTAAATTGACAAAAATACATTGTACTTCAAATATGAATTGGGATTTGCTTGTTAATAATTCTTACAGCTTTTTTTTCTAAAACACTTAATTTATGAAAATACTTGTACAATTAAAGCCCTAATCATGAAGACTGATGATGAAGTTTAAAGAACTATAATATTGTTGATGTTTCTATCTGATTGTTTGTGTACTATTTTCTGATGGAATTAGTGTACATATGTATAATTGTTATCTTTGTTAATATTCTAAATAAGTGTTACTAACTGTTCTTGTTTTTCCTAAACCTTTCTGAAGACAAAAAGGTTTTAATATTATTCTTTGGTCATAGGGTAAACAATAAACAGTTGTGCTTATTCATTGGATATTCCTGTTCGGCACTCTCTTGGATATGCATGGTTAGTTTAATGCAGCATTTGAATGTTTGACAGCCATGTCATTTTGCGATGGCAATTTATTGCAGATAATATAGTAAATACCTGATAATTATTTAAAAAGTTATTTATGACAGCACTACAGACTGCGATTACAAACTTCAATGGCTGACATTATAGGACTGTGGAACAGATTTTGCACATGTTTATTCATATGATTATGTATATAACATTTTTGTTTAAAAACATTTTTTACTTATTTATTTATTTATATTTAAATACTTTGTAAACATGATTGAAGCATTAGAACATTAATGGGTTGGGGCTGACCAACAAACACTTATTGTACAGACTTGTTTTTAAAAAAACAATGCATTCAAATAATATTTATAACAAAGTTATTGGAGAGTTGGAGCTACATGTAATATCAAACTAGCCTGTCCCTATATGCATTCTAATAACAATTTGTATTGCTCACCTGATGTGTGTATGATTATAGCAACTAACACTAAAATATGTATAATTAACAAATAACACTAAATAACATTGTCACTGAACTAAAGACGTTATTAATCTAAACAGCTACAGGTTTGACAAATGCTAGATTAAGCAGCATATGATGGTATATAAGATGACAACACCCATCTTTAAATGACTAACATGTATATATTACTAACATCTAGATGTAGCAAGTTTGAATTAAATTAACTCTGCAATATTATCATTAAACTAACATGAAATGTGTATGAATGTGCAATGTATTCTTACATTTTGTGTTAGTAGTGAATAATATTGACATACATATAATTACATTTACATTACATTCATTACAATTTAATGTCCTCCCATCGGTCCAGCTGTAGCAATGTGAGTTTATTCATTTCTCAGTGAAACTGGGTATGAATAATAAAAAAAAAAAGTAAATATCATTCACAAACTTTCATATGGATAGCTTCCCCAATTCAGTTTCCAGATGATTTTGTTTTCATACCCCTGTGAACATGTAAAAAATAACAGACAATCCTCAATTAATACTGCTGTATTATCATTAAACTAATAACATGAAATAATGTGAATGTACAATGTATTCTTCAATTTTGTGTTAGTAGTGAAGAATAAATATATACATGTACATGTATATTGTGGATCTTTTTTTTTTTTTTTAATGCAAAATGATGGTAAAAAAATAGATATTAAAACATTTCTGGATTTATTCATAATTACAGATTTTAATTGTTCTTACAGTGTTTCCATGTTTACTGTTTGTCCAGATTTGTTTATATTCTTCATCCAAAACTTAAAATATATAGTTTTGACTGATGTTGTGCATACATTCTGAATGGGGAGCTGCCATTTTAGATCATTGTACAACCCTGACCACAGGGCCAGTTTCTTGGATTTGTTTTCATAACCCACTTTTATTTAGGAAAATTTATATAATGTCTGTTATTTTTCTGTTACTGTATTTGCAGTGAATCTCTGTTAGTAGGAGCCTATGTTGTAGTACAGGCAATGTTTTGGAACCAAAATCATTTATGTTAGGTTGGAAAAGTGGGTTGATAAAATTATTTTCAGGGTGTTTTTTGTAATAATTGTGAAATACTGGTATGTTTTTGAAATAATCTCCTTGAGTTCAGTTTGGCGCATAAAATTGTTAAAGAATAAAAGTCAAAGAATTTTGTGTTTATTTTATTCATGCTACTTGCCTGTTTTTTGTTGATTTTTATAATGATCATTATAATAATGAATTTACTATTTATATTTTTGGAGTAGACCATTCAAATTTAATAACAATTTCGGATGATTTTAATAAGCAATACAAATAAACATTTTGGGGAACAACATGAAATATTTGGTAATTATTCAGGGTGGGGTGGGTATAGGGATCATGTTTTATTTTACTGCTTATACAGAATAGGACATTGTCAAGAATTCATCTCGGATTAGAAAGACAATGTGATTAAAAGCAGAAACACTTCACTTATGTGTACCAGTTTGTAGTCATGATTATTTCAAAGAGTATGATAACAGTAAAAACTATTTTTGAAGGTGGATTGACAAATGAGAGTATTGGAGCAGTTAAATTTAAGTATATAAGATTGCACTTTTCAACATTTAAACAACAGTATTTAATACAAAATGTTTCAAAACATCTTCTTAAACAGTTTTAGCAATCTTAAGTATCAGTCGGATCAATAAAATAAATTACTGTAGCTGATTGTAATAAAGTTATAATGATGATCATTTGATTTTTATTTTTTAATATAAATTGTATCATTTCTCTTCAGACCAGATTTTTATTCTTATTTTAAAAGAACAAAGACATTGTAGGCAGTTGTTTATTGGTTGTTAATTGTTGCATGTTATCCTGCTGTAGCATAATGTTGACTTGTAGCATAATGTTGACATTGTCATACAACTTCCATTTAAAGCATTTTCAGTTGTGTATTTCTGTTTATGTACTGTGACATGAGTAACGAACAATGAATGTACAGTGTTTTTATATTTGTTTTAACATCGTAAGAAGTCAGTTGTCATAGCATTCTTTATATTTTATAAGGCTATGACTTGGATTGTTTTAATGTTATAAATTATTTTGTGTGGTGTCTTAATGGCTGTAGAAGCCTCGATCACCAGTGTCATACTATTGTTACATTAGTGTTGATTGTTATCAGCTTCTTGTTGTATTATGCCTCTTTACATTTTTATTCTACATTTCTGTATATTTATCTTCATTAACACATCATCTATGGTTAGCATCTATAATATGTATTAATAAATTATGAAATAATTATTATGTTATGTTGTTTTTGTTGTTGTGAAGAAATGTACCTAGCCCAAAATAATTAGAGATAGAGCAGGGTTCTTACGTGTCCTCGAAATCCTGGAATGACCTGGAAATCTGTGATTTTAGAATCCAGGCCTGGAATGTCCTGGAAAAAGCAGTACATTTTATTTTGTCCTGGAAATTTAGGCCAAAAATTTGGTGGTTTATATTTCCTCAACTTTACTTTTGCTGTTCTCATGACCTGTCTACATTTAGACAACAATTTCTTCTAAAAAATTCATTGATTGAACATTTCATGTCTTGGAAAAATAAGAAAAAGTCCTGGAAATGACTTTGAATTTAATGTTTTTACAAGTGTAAGAACCCTGTAGAGGGCAGTAGAAATGGCATAAATCGGATCAATAAAGTTGATGTTTGAATATTTTGGAAGTATCATAACATTTCATTATGGGTCGTCCCAATTTTGAATAGGGATGGGAGTTATTCTACCTCGGGCTGTGATGTCACAGTCAACAAGGGAAATTACTCCGTCAAATATCAATAAACGAAAAAGTTAACACTGTATGAAAAGACTGTCCAAAATGAACACCAGTTTGTTAAGTAATTACATCTTACATCATTTTTTTAAAAAATTTTATTAAGACACCCCAAAAATAGGATCTATTTAAAAACTTGTTTTTTGCAAATGAATTTGACAGTTACTCAACTTTCCTTTTCACAATGTTATAGAATTTCGACCTTTATTAGGCTTTAACAAAATCCTTGATCCGCCCTTGGATATTTATAGTAACCTGAACCTTGTTAATAAGAGTTAACGGTACCGTCCCTCTTACCACACTTAGGCCTATATGCTTCAAAGGCTTGAGTTTCATTAGACATGAATGATGAAGAAAAAAAAGATGATTATTTGCGGAAACAAAATTCAGCAGTCATATAATATGTGCGCTGTACGAGCGCGATCGCCCCCACGCACCTTAAAAAGCAAGGTCTGCGACTGGTATATCAAAGGCTGTGTTATGTGTTACCCTGTCTGGGATAGTGCATATAAAAGATCCCTTGCTGCTAATCGAAAAGAGTAGCCCATGAAGTGGTGACGGCTGGTTTCCTCTCTCTGTATCTGTGTGGTCCTTAACCATATGTCCGATGCCATACAACTTGAACTGTAATTAAAATGTGTTGAGTGCATCGTTAAATAAAACATTTCCTTCCTTCTTGTGTAGGAGGTGGAACAGACTAGTCCAGTAGGAAAACACTGTCCTGATGTGCAGTAAATTTAGGATTGATCCCAGTATTTGTTGTTTTTCGTTTCAGCCATTGCACAACGACTAGTATACCAAAGTTAGTGGTATGTGCTATCCTGTCTGTGGGATGGTGTATATAAAAGATCCCTTGCTACTAATGACAAAATGTAGCGAGTTTTCTTTCCAAAACTACATATACGTATATATGTCAGAATTACCAAATGTTTGATAAACATTAGACGATAATATTTTTTTTATAATTCATACTCTGATGGTATCATTAAACAAAACAAAAACATGTTTTTGGGAACATCCCTGATCCAAATACTCCAGACAGTCAACACGACTGGTATATCAAAGGCCAAGTCTGTGGTATGTATTAATTATTCTGTCTGTGGAATGGTGCATATAAAAGATCCCTTGCTGCTAATCGAAAAGAGTAGCCCATAAATTAACGACAGCGGGTTTCCTCCCTTAATATCTTAGTCAACCGTATATAAAATGTGTTGGAGTGCATCATTAAATTTTCTTTCTTTCATCCAATATTAAGTAAGGTAGCCTGGTATGTTTTTCTTTTTTAATACTCGATAAAAAATAAATTGAGAAAATAATTGAGTAAAGCCAATTCAACTCTCCTGTCGAGTTGTTGAATATATGGTCATCTGCAACTGATTTTTAGTCTTCCCGATGGCATTTGACATTACTTTTTCAATTCATTTTAACTTATTTTCGTGCTTATATCCAATAAAGGTTTAAGCACACTGTCATGGGCACACACCTCGACTATCTGTCTAGGACAGTGGGTTAGTGGTTAGTGACAGAGAAGAGGTTTTAGTGGTCTTACACCTACCCATTGAGTCATTAAAACTGGCTATGAGTGGACACCGGTACCGGGCTGTGAACCCTGTACCTACCAGCCATGTGTCTTAACTAGTATGCCACAGAGGCAGTTGACTTGACCAAACATTTTCAGTAGCAGACAACGGCCATCATAAAGTATAAATGGGTCATGGCTCATGACGTGATGTGACCATTCTGACTACAGCTGAGTCGTGTCGTATAAACGTGATCTAGGCATAATACATCAAAAAAGATTTACAGTCAGCATTGTTTTTACTAGGTAGGGTCGTGTAACACACAGTTATTTTAATTGAGTCATAATTAGTTCAAGCACGAGTACCGAGGTGTCAACATGCAATGCTTTTCTTATGCTTTACTTTATATGTACATATACCTGTTTATTTCAGGTAAACCTCTTCATAAAAAGGTTGCCCTAATCACAGGTTCGACAAGTGGTATAGGAAAGGGGATTGCTGAGAGTCTTGCTAACCATGGATGTGATGTGATAATCAACGGGTTTGGTGATCAGGAAGAAATTAAAAAACTCTGTGCAGACATTGCCACGTAAGTCATGTTTCACAGTATGATGAATTTTTTATATTTTTTTTATCAAATTAAAATCTCAGTTGGCAGGATTTGATCCTACTGCACTGATTCACATGGCATTCGACTGTCCGAAGCCTTAACGGCTTGGCCAGCGGGTCATGCTATGTGCTATCCCGTCTCTGAAATGGTGCATATATTATTAAATATCCCATACTGCTCCTTCGATATATTTTTAATAATGTTTAGAAATATTATAGTAAGAGAATTCCTGTTTGAAATTTGTACATGAAAGGCAGTGTCCAATTAAACAAAAATCAAACCCATAACCGACTAATAGGGGCACTTGTATGTTCAGTTTTGTTTTTATTACATACTTGCAAATTCTTTTCCAGCAAAAAGCCTGCCAATGATTAAATGAGGTTTTCATTATGCAGTTCGTCGCACCAATCGAATTGTCGCATGTGATTTGTCGTGACACACATGACATGTTCTAACCATGTCGTCACTTCATGGGCTACTCTTTCCGATTAGCAGCAAGAGATCTTTCATTTGCGCTTCCCACAGGCAGGATAGTGCATACTACGGCCTTTGATATACCAGTTGTGGTGCACTGGCTGTGACGAGAAATAGCCCAATGGGCCCACCGACGGGGAACGATCCCAGATCGACCGTGCATCGAGCGAGCGCTGTACCACTGAGCTACGTCCCACCCCAATTCGATCAGATGAAACAAGTTGGTGCGACTATTTACATAATGAGAATGCCCCTTTACGACATACTATTGACCAAATCTTACACATTAATATTTATGATGGAAATAAAAAATGCTGTTTAAATAATTTTTGTATGCATACCCACTCCTTCCGCCAACTAAAAAAAAATCTAGGCTTATTTTCAAAATTAGACTCAGTATTCCATAATTATTTCAGGACATACGCAGTGAGAGCTGAGTTTGTTGGAGCAGATTTAGCGAAAGTTCCTGAAATTGAGGACTTGCACAAAGCCATTCTGAAGCTGTTTCCAGAAGGGTTGGACATACTGGTAAATAACGCAGGTCTCTGTCTTCAAATCTCTTTCGGGTCTATCAGTCAAGGTTTTTCTCTGTTAGTTTCCATTAAATGTGACTTGGTGATGAAAATATCAACAGATACAGATCTGTGTAATGTTATACAGTGAAGCAGATTTAGTAAAATATTTATTATAATGAAAGAAGGAAGGAAATGTTTTATTTAACGACACACTCAACAATTTTATTTATGGTTATATGGCATCGGACATATGGTTAAGGACCACAC
>JAECMU010152260.1:0-25485 GCA_016106625.1 Dracogyra subfuscus | reverse complement strand
GAGATCTGTTTCAAGATATTATTATAGTAACATACACACGTTTCTTACCCTGGAGTTGTACATATCATCCATATGCTGATACCTGCCACAGAGAGATCTGTTTCAAGATATTATTATAGTAACATACACATTTTTCTTACCCTGGAGTTGTACATCTCCTCCATACGCTGATACCTGCCACTCTACTAGTGCACCCTTGGGCAGAGCTGGAACTACAACTACTTGAATTAGTGGTCTCCACGTTTCCAACTCACAACTTCTCTTAAAAACAAAACAACTCATAGCATTAACAAAAATTACAAATAGTAAACTCAAGCCTAAATATTTTCTGTGACAACATTTAATTATGAGTACAGTATGAATTACAACAAAAAGTAACTAAAAACACTATTGCAAAACTAAAAATATGAATACTAGTATATTAAATTAATGGAAAGTGCAATTTTTGAAATTAATAAGCAAAAAAAACCATATAAATATTTTATAAGTTTTATAAAAGTTATAAACTTTCATCCCAAGAATCAATGTTTACTATAATTCTATTATTACCAGGGTATGCACTAGGAATATTTTTTGACTGGTCAATTGGGCCACTCACAGCAACACTTTGACTCGTACAACTTTCGAATGGCACATGGTTGAAAGAACTTACTTAAATTGCACTTTAAAAACATGTTATACAAACAATAGTAAAAACACAAAAGAAGGAAACAGAACTTGTTTTAGTTTTATTACAAACTGTTGTAATTATGTTGTTATGGGCCCCACACAATCAAACATCTGGAATGTTTTACCAAGGTTTGGTCTTGAAATGAATAAGGTGCTTTTATGACCCAGGGTATAATCTAGACAAATTTTTAAGGGTCCCTTTTTGGTCAATTGGGAAAAAACAACGTTTCGAATACAAAAAAAGGGAATTTTCAAAAATAATCAATACTAATACCAGGCCTCTCTGTAAGAGGCGAGTAGCGACTCGCGTGCGCCTCATATGTGCCCTTAAAACTTACAACTGTGGAGTAGTTTATTGCTTGCCTCAATTGTTTTTGCTATAGCCTAGGCTGTTGTTGTAAAAAGTCATCACAACCCATTAAAGCAATATCATAAAAACAGCCATTTCCTTCTTTAACTTAGCAACTTTGGAAATCCTGATTGGGAAACTGTTGGGTTGTAATTGGGAAAAGTTTGGTATTGGATTGGGAATTTACATATGGGGAATGGGGCCTTTCACAGGCCCCAAAATGTATGGTAGATTATATGACAAGGAATTAAAAGAATTACTAAGCTGACAGTAATCTGTACAAACAATAATGACATCCACTAGAGAAATCAACATACAACACAAGCATAATTATCATAATTTAAACTTGCCCCAAAACCAACTCACTCCCAACACGGTTGTTCAAATCACCCAACACTGTTTCAAAAAAATAATACACCACCATTTTAAGCTAATGTGCATTAAACATTGTTGAATATGCACACCAGTTTGAGTCCAAAAGCCTTGGCTGATCATTCCTTTAAGGAAATAAGGGACAAAGTCACAAACTTCGTTAAATTAGGCTTGACAGTTCATTGTAATAGAATATTATTGATCAGATATTAAGATCTCTTCCATATAAAAGCATTTAATAAGCGGTAGTAAAAACAGTTTCACTGTAATATTAATTAATAAAATGAAACCAAAGTTGTAGACGTCGATTTGTAATTTTGTCACAATTACTTACGGACAGTAGTTTGGGTGAATTAATTGTCCAAATACTCGGGCGAGTTGACCAGCATTCCTATTTAATACTCACATGTGCACAGGCAATGATTGCGGTTGTAGAAATCAATATGATGAGTTGTTCCGATTGCAACAAAATGGAAAGAAAAGACGGACATGGCCTAGGTGTTCCGAATGAACCTACGAATACATTTATGTGGCCGAGGTTTTCCAAGAATATTTACATAATCAAAACCGGCCGAGGCATTCTGAATGGTTTTAGACTGTTTAATATACTGAGGAAGTGGTCACTATTATGTCATATATGAGTTTAGTTACACAGATATTAATAGGAAACCAGTTGAAAAATAAAAAATAACTTTCTCTTACAATCTCTTACAAACATTAATTATTTTCATACATAATACAATATGCAGACATTTTTGGTTGCCAAGCGGGTGACACGTGATACGGTTTTGACTTGCCCAACACTATTTTGACTTGCTATGGGTGATCGGGTGACTTTAAAGTGCACACACTGTATTACCGTGCAATTCGACACGGCTCTATTCCATTCTTCCTGTGCAGTGACAACCAGTGAGGTGTCAGTCACATAACACACTGTGACAAGCACCCGGTCTAAAGCACACTCAGTCTGAATAGCTGCGAGGATCCGTGCTGTATGTCTCAGAGATAGTCGGCACTGTGCAGTGATACCTCCACTAACTATCTGTAAGGTAGCAGGAACCATAGCAATCTGACCAGCTACGTAGATCTTGTCGCCTCTCTGAAAAATTATTTCAAATCCAAAAGTTACTTTTCAGCCATCTTTGTCTGTTCATATTTACTATTTATTATGTAAAGAAGAATTATTTATTTTAATACAATTGAGTTGGATATAAAAAGTACACCAATAGTGATTTAATTTTCACCAACGTTTATCCGTAAAAATATTTTTTTAATACTGTTTTCTGAATTTTCAAAACTTTTCTTTGGACATACTTTATCCTAGATATTCACAGAGCTAAGACTGGGGAAGCCATGTTATGCTATGACATTGCTTTACAAGTTACATCTTTAGTTGGTCATAAATTGATTCTTAAAATCCAGACAAACAATATTTGCAAACCTTGCATGCCTGGCTGTAAGGTCCTATGTTGGCTGGGGCCCAGTGTGAAATGCTCTGTACGTGCATGGTAGGTTCTAGCTGGTTTGTCACACACCCACAACAATCCAACATCAGAACCACATTGGGAGGGGTGCACACTTGAACACATACTCTAAAATACAATTTAAAATATCTCAGTGAATTTAAAGTGGCAGTATCCGGAATATTTTTATTATTTAAGCATATAAGAAAAGAAAATCCAATTACGTTTGGTGCATATATGACGCCGCACTCCACATTGGTTTCACTATGCTGGCTTATCCATGTCAAAAACAAAGCCAGTATTTTGAAAGTGGGACACTTTTGATGGGCTCCTACTGATCTCAGTTTTCATTGGCTTATCACAAGTGTGGAATTCCTTAACAAGAGATCACTTGAGATTTCACAATGTTTGAACAAATTTAACTGTCTTGATTGAGGGGTTGTCTCATATCTCCAAAGCATATTTATATCCATAGAGGCCTTTCCAGGGGTCGGTGGGTGGGGGATTTGCCTTGAAATTGTGACAGTGGCCAGCTGTTGGCATACACGTTACATGTAAGGGGGGTGTTACTAATTACATAACACTCTAGGGGTAGAGGAAGAGGGTACGGTGTTTGATGTACGTAACATTTTTTAAGACTGTATGCTATTTTTATTCATTACTTAGATCTATAAAGGTGTCTTTTGGAAATGCGTGGTCAGTCTAGGATCAATCCGCATCGGCAGGTATATAAAAGATCATGGTATGTGATATCCTGTCTGTGGGATGGTACACATAAATGCTCCCTTGCTAAATAAAAATGTAGCAGGTTTTCAAGCCGTGTGTTTAGGGATTTCAGCCGTGTTGGGGCAAAGTTTATATGGGGCCATGATCCCCCAGAAAATACATTTCAATTTTTTTTAAGCTTGAAAATAAGGGTTTCGACCTCCAATACATGCACTAGATTCCTCTCTAAGATTATATGTCAAAATTACCAAATGTTAGACATCCAAAAGCAGATGGAAGGAAGGATACATGTATGTTTTAATTAATGACACACTCAACATACTTTATTTACAGTTGTATGGGGTCAGATGACTATTAAATCAATGTGCTCTAACTTGGATGTCATTAAACAACCCCCCCAACTTTAGCCTTTCTAAATGAAAGAATATTTATTTGAATTTGTCAATTTTAACACGTAAAATTATGAAGTGAAAATTTTCATTGTCTACTTTAGTATATTTTATTTTTAAAATATATACATGATTAATGTGTTACTAGTATACAAACTAAACTTTGAGAGTTCTACTAACACTTTACAAAAAGATCAATTCTGAAATAGGAAGGTACGACTGTCGATAATATGTTGTCAAGATCAAACTGGTTTTAATGAAAGACTCTAGTACTGTATCCTCAACCAAACGTTCTTCGAACAGTGCAAGATTTCTCTTTTAATTTTTTGAGATGAACACTACAATTTGAAATCGGCAAATGCACGTGTTAACTGAAACTGACAACAGGCTGTCGTTTGTGCTTTGCCAAGCTGTGTCGGCACAGGCGACGAATCAAGCGTATACTTTTGACGATATCCATGCATAGCGAACACACACAACTTTTTTTAAAGTACATTTGAGCTTGTATTTCACATTTGTACATGATGTTATAATATGGTAACCAGAGATTGTAACTTTGACTTTTCAAATTGAGTGACAATGTTAAATTCTGGTAATGTATTGGACTGTCAAAAATGCTTATTTTATAAATTATGTTTATCAAATATTAATTTATTCTGGTTTAAAACTATCATCTTTTAAATAAATTAAATTGTAGGCTTATAAAATAACTTTAACAACCACTTTAAAAAAATGTGATACCAACACCGAACTGTTTAAAATGTATAACAACCATCTGATATATGCATAATATTATTTACCTGACAGGAGGATTAAATCCAAAGAACTTCTTATAAACTGAGTTGATTGCAGTAAAATGTTCCATTGAGTGAATGTAGAGACATACGGACACAATATCTTGCATCCTACATTCCAGTTGTTCTATAGTTTCTGAAATATAATACAAATGTTATAAGACATATAGACACAATATCTTGCATCCTACATTCCAGTTGTTCTATAGTTTCTGAAATATAACTCAAATGTTATAAGACATATAGACACAATATCTTGCATCCTACATTCCAGTTGTTCTATAGTTTCTGAAATATAACTCAAATGTTATAAGACATACAGATGACTGTAAATAACAGTAATTTATATAATCTAAAAAAACACACCAAAAAACTAGGCATGACTGCATTTACCATACTAATTTGGGATTAATGAATGAATGGATGGATGGATGGATGGATGAATAAATAAATAAATGAATGAATGAATGAATGAATGAATGAATGAATGAATGAATGAATGAATGAATGAATGAATGAATGAATGAATGAATGAATAGAGTATAACAACTCTTCAGCATGAAAAACTAAATCAATGACTATTGGATTTCAGTAGTAACATATGGCTGACATTTACAAATGCTCTTCATTATAATATTAGTTTATTGAAATGAAGATCCTGAGGCCAGTGAGAGAGGACTAATCAGCTCTGTTATTAATGAAACACAGGTTTTTACTTTCCAATCTTTCCATCACTGTTTGTGTAGCCTCTTCAATACTCTGACTGGGTTCCAAGTCAGCCAGGAGACCAGATACATAAAACCAGTTCCCTGTCTTTTTGGAAGTGACCTCTGATGTTCCTGAAAACAGATATTTAACTCATTGATTTATCAAGACTACCAACTTGACTACTACATACCAAGCTCACTAACCAAATCCCTTATTTACATATAAATATCAACAGTCATGTTCAAACAAAACTCCTGTCCTGAGTCAGACCCCCAATCATAGCGGAGGTTGAACTCGGAATGGGCATGTTCGAAAGCCTAGTGTTATATGTGTATGTTAAACTAGTTATCTATCTATAACAAAACAAACAATTTTCCTTTTATCATTATGTACAAAACAAAATTAAGATTATTTTAATTTGTAATATTTCTAACATTATATAGTTAACCTGAACCCAAAATAGCAAATATAAACATACAGAAATAGCTTTTACAAAATGTTCATGAATGAATTCAATTTTTTGTTGTTGCTAATACCTCCAAAAGTCATTTGTTGTGACATATAAAATAATAACCTTAATGTGTTTTATTTATTACTAAGATAAACATTGACTCCGTCCATCCATACAAAATTCAGCAAAACCACCCAATCACTCCAAATACCCAACCAATACCCATCCAACCACCCATCCATCCATGTATGCACTATTAAATAATTTAAAACAAACCAACCCTTCATATTCATACAGTGTGTTAAAGAAGGACTGACTGTCTTGTCTGATAGATTCTTTACTTCCTCGTCTGTGAGTAACTCAGAGAGAAGATCTGAACTTCTCATTAAAGGCAAAGACGTGATGTATTCAGCTGTATTGGTCATCTGAAACAACAAACAATTTTAAAAACTGAATGCAGTAACTTTCACAACCAGCTTTACACCAGTCTATTAATTATATTAAAAACTATACAAAAGTATATAATGTTTACAAAATATTGTCTAAAAATAAGATTATGAGCATGATCTAATACATCATGAAAAGAAAAAGTTAAAGTTTATTTTGTTTAATGACACCACTAGAGCACATTGATTAATTAATAATCGGCGTTTGCATGTCAAACATTAGGTAATTTTGACATGTCATCTTTGACAGAACCTGCTAATTTTTTTCATTAACAGCAAAGGATCTTTTATATGCACTATTGATAAACTATCCATAAATAACAGTGAGATTATAAAATTTTAAAATTTAATTTCTATGGCTAAGAATGTTCACAGATCAAATTAATGATTGTCTGGGTGGTATAAATACAGTGGAGGTAGAAGGGAACTAATTATGAACAACTCTAAAACTGAAGACTTCTACTTACAAAGGGTTTGTCTTCTAGGGGCAGTCTGATAAGATTTACTTACAGTGGGTTTATCTTCTAGGTGCAGTCTGAGTAGATTTACTTACCATGGGTTTATCTTCTAGGTGCAGTCTGAGTAGATTTAAATAGCCAACTGGAGCGAATGCATCATCTGAATGAATCACCATTTTCATCTCATCACTGGAAAAAGAATTAATGTTTTAGAGCACAACAGCATAAATAAAATAAAATAGTCATCTGCTTTACTGCAGAATGATAGACAAGTAGTTATGATAAACACCAATTACTTTACACTGGGCGTAAAAAAAGCATGCATATAAACTTTGAATCATTCATGCCCGACCTGAAGTCTCAAAATGTATACACACATAATTTTTATTGCAGACAGGTATTGCTGATGTCAGTGGTTGTTCACAAAGTTTGTGGATGTCATGTGCTATGGTGCCTATTTGCGAAAAGAAATACAAAAATGTGGTTTACAGTAAACATTCTAATACATATATAACACAAAATCAACCTCCACTGAGGAGATTTGAACCATCGACTCTCAGTACTCTACCAAATGAGCTAATAGGGAAATTCCCACTAGCTATTGCCAGTAGGAGCACTTTAAACCAAAACTACTAAATATATTAAAAAACATCTTATCACATGTATTTCAATATTCCAAGGGAGGTAAGTAACATTTTTTACTTATACCACAGCTTGTATTATTTGTCATATAATTTGGTTATAATACAATTGGCCCTATTCTTATTCAATCGCATCACCAAGAAACTGAATGTTATCCTTTGATAAACTCAAAAAATGACGTCATTACTTCGAATGAAATGTTATTATGTGAAACAGGTCATGAAAAGGATGTTAGAAACTGAAATTTGTGTATTTTAACTAAATAAGTTGTGTTATTTTGTAATTATAAGAATTGTTTGTCATTTTGTTTCTTAATTTATCAATGTATATCAGTCACAAATTTTACATAAAATCGCTTTCCAAGACTATGCAACATTATACAATTTGTCACTGTTATGCATCAGTAAAAAAAACACCCAAAAAAACATTACAAACAATTCTTATACAACCAATATTAACCATTATGTACTTACATAACAATTTTCTTCACAAATAAAGGACAGTCCAAGGTAAACGTCTCATATTCACCACCTTCACCACAAACATTGAGTCCATAGGTCTTGTTCTGTTGTAAACGACAAAGAATAGACAATCATTTGTTACTTTTTAACACATAATTTCCTGGAGCACCTGTGAACATAATGAGTAAACATGACAGAATTCTTTAAAAAAGTATCCTTTTGTAGCACAATCTTGGTAAAGGTGATAACAATTTACAAATGTTAAGATTTTTTTGTATTATTTATAAAAAACCCAAAACAATGTTTTGCCCCAATCCTTCACTAGTCATACCAAATATAAATACAGTTAATACACATACTTAGACAACTACTGACTCTGGGGGTTTCTTTTATTAGAGACAACCAATCTCATCTTCACCGGTGATGCACCTTAACAGCCTTAAAGAGGAAACACACAGGCCAGACAATTGTTATCTCCACGTTATTAAATAGTCTAATCATTCTCTATTCTTCCTCATTCACTATTTGGTTTGTCCTAAAATGCTCTACATTATACTCATTTTTGGCCAAGCAGTCAATTCCTTTATTGGCATATTTATTTTTTTAAAGTTTTTTCCCCCAACAAATTAATATTTCATAGCCTCCCTCACTACAAGTCTCCTCTTTTTTAGAGTTTCTTTTTATAAGACTTTAACCAGTGCACATTATTTTTGATAGTGTGCCTATGTGGCTCAAACTTTAACAACACTACTAAGGTGTGTTGGTCAGACTATGCTTCACAAACAAGTAACAACTGTGTTGCTCACCATTTTTACCATGTGTGGGTAGATCTGCTCCAAGGATTTCCCCAAGTGCTTGTCAATTTCTAAACCTGAATTAAACAAAACTTGTCGTTAGTTTTTGTTCATCATATACAAACAGTACACCTTTCAATTAAATAAATGCAAAGCACATAATTTGTTCAAACTAAATTACCGATCTGGGTCCATATTTTCAAAGCTATGGAATTGTAAAATCATCATAACCTATGATGCAGGGGTGGGGAAAAGCCCTTTTTTCCTGGTCTGGGACCGATTCTCGATCTCTGAGACCGAAATTATTTTTTTTAAACGTGTGTTTGTCGGTCCCACTTTTGTCATTATAGTCAGTCCGAAGCACCTGTCCATTTCTATTATTGGAACAATTTCCTTTACGTCAAGTGGACCGGCCTGCCCAGACATCAGTATCTTGTGCATAATTTAAAATAATAAATAAATTGTGGTCAATATGGCTGGTGTTTGTGATTTTAAAGTCTGCCTAAGTATATCGCCAGTCACTGAAGTCAGACCTACAGTGGTGTCAATCAACTGCCACTAGGCTACACATTTGTCAAAGTTACTGAGCCTGTCAAGAGATTAAACAGACGTTAACGATAGCACAATTCTTGGTTTAGAGAGCCATCAAGGTATTACACTCCAATTAAAACAAAGGACCAGAATTTGCAACTGGTTACAATCAACACCTGTCAACACTTATGTACAGAGTTCTGTCGGGTTGAGTGTCCTAGTCCAAAAGCAAGAGGCTTTTGTGAAATACAAACTGCTTAAAATAGTATAAAATATATTAAAGTAATCTATAAATGTATTTATTGTTGACTGTATAGTGTATCCAATAATCATAAGGGATTTTAAAATTAACAAAAGGTTTCCACCTTGTTTTTTGACAAGTGCGAGTAAGCAAAACAGCTACATGTACTGTTATCTCTACTCTAGAGCCAGAAGAGGTCAAATTTCATCCAATCAGTGATGACGTTATTACTCTCTTTGTCTAAACATGCATTTGCTCAGGCTGTTAAATGCTTCTACGGTGCGATCTTCTATTAATTTTCAGGACACTGTACTGAATATTCATACTTTTTATAAATATATGGGAATTAAATTCATATTATTTTATTCCTTTTTTATATTATTTATTCACAATTTTATTTTCCCCCACCCCTGCTATGATGTCACTATGGCGTGTTCTGTAGTGATGTTATAGCCTACGATGGTTTTATGATATTGTAGCATTATGATAGCTTTGAAAATCTCTACCCTGAATAGCAACTTAATACCCTCACAATATTAGAGTACACATGAAGCTATAATTACTGGCATAGCATTTAAAATATTTTCCAGTAAATAAGATACCAAAGAATTTTTAGTACATTCAAGAAAGGACCATACAAATCAATAAATCATCTAGAAAAAACATACGATCAATTTCAGCATCAAACCAAACCAAAATAGCACCATAGTTTCCATACAAAAGAAATGAAATATGACATTTAAATTATTACTTAACTTGCTGTAAAGAAAGTAAAAGCATGACATTGCTGAAACCAGCTATCAGATTGTAGGTGTTTAAAATCATCGGTAACAAACTGATCACCCAAATATTCCACTGACATGCTATTATATATATTTGACAGGTGTTATAAAAAAATTAACAAACATAAATAAACTTTTATTTGCTCAAAATGTGGAAATAAAAATATTTAAAAGTAAAATTGTTACCAAGTGCAGCAACTTTAATAATAATAGCTTCTATATGACAGTCTATCATTTCCTTGAGAAGAGTGTCCTGCTCTCTGCGCCACAGATATGATAACGATGTGAGATTCAATCGCTGACACCTACAAGACAAGAGGAAGACACTTAACAAAGATGAACCATGTATAGCCATAATAAAAATGGTTAACAAACCAAGTTTTAGGGAGAAAAGCACGTTATTTTTCAATTTCACCATCAATATTTTACTGTGGACATATATATTATAAAGTACTATTTCCACTGGGTACATTCCAAATTCAATGATATAAGAGAATGTGGATAGAGAGAGAGAATTTTATTAATTAAAAAAGAAAACCAAATAATAAAACACTAGCAGCCATAAGGCATAAGGTTTTGTACAGGATTCACAGCCTGCTACCGGCTCGTACACAGAGCAAGTTTTACTGCCTCATATTCCTTTCCCCAGTCAGACCCCTGATCCTATTGGAGGCGGACTCGTCATAGGCGTGTTTGAAACCCTAGTGGTATATGCACACGTTAAACTAATTACTAAGACTAATGCCTCAATGGGTAGATGTAAGACCACTACACCCTATTTTCTCTCACTAACCACTAACAACTCCCAGATAGCTGAGGTGTGTGCCCAGGACAGTGTGCTTGAACCTTAAATGGATGTAAGCTTGAAAATCAGTTAATGAAATGAAATAAAAACTAGAGGTGTAGTTAAATAAAATGAATCAAGTAAATTAAATAACAAATCACAGATAAAAGGGCAGACATTGAAAAAACTGCATTATTTGCTCATTTATTTGTCACTACCATTAACACCACTACTGCTGTAAGTGTAAATGGTCACAAGTTAAAATAATAACATTCGCAGTTGTATGAAAACTTACACATTTTCAACTCGTACTCTCTGATAGTCAGAAAGGATGGCTCCAACAGACACAGCTTCTACCTTAACTTCATCCTGAATATTTAAACATAATATCAAATTAATTATATTACATCACAGATATTCAACTTTCTGTTTCACGGTTGTAGCTTTGAAAATTTCACTTACATAATGGTTACAAAAATAAAGTCAAATTTCACAAATGCATAAGAAACTTAACTTAAATAATATTTTTCACAATAAAAGGAGAAATAAAAATTATTCAAGACTAAATAATGAAAATATTGTGATGGTAACCAAACTCTGTCACAAGTGAAGTGTTCATTTAAGAGAAATTAATGTAACAGTGCTTGTAAGAAAAGAAAGCTATTAGAAATATATTTTAAATTTTATTTATAATTTAAAAACAAATTCATTATATGTATTGTATGACCGATTCGAAAATAATAACTTTTTGTTTTTCAGTTTTCAGTTCTTGTTCTAGGGGAGATAACTCTGGAGAAGGATTACATCCAAGTGGAATAACTAAATGAATGAATGAATGCTTAATGACACCCGAGCACGAAAAATACAGCTGCTATTGGGTGTCGAATAATTAAATGAAACACAATATATAGAGAGAGAAAAAGAGAGAGACAGAGACAGAGACAGAGAGAGAGAGAGAGAGAGAGAGAGAGAGAGAGAGAGAGAGAGAGAGAGAGAGAGAGAGAGAGAGAGAGAGAGAGAGAGAGAGAGAGAAATAGAATGATTGATAGATAGATAGATAATTGTTGCTCTTATACCATGATAATTTTCAACAGCTCATACAAGTCTTCTACTTCATCATCAACAGTGGGCTTGTAGTCTCGGCCAATCTCTTTTGAGAATCCTGATATAGTTCTTCGATAGAGCGGGAGCCCCATGGCCTCTGCGTAGACATCAATAGCATGGTGACCAACTGTCTGAAACATGTAGCTGTCCACTTCATCTAAAGATTCAAAATAATTAACACAACACATCAGTATGTACAATAAAACTGATCAAAGTCTATGATCCTAGTTTAAAGCAATATACAAAATGTTATCTCAATATTTTCAGGCAGAAGGACGGTGATGAAACTTACAGACCCCTCTGGTTGGACTAGTAGGTGACTAATAAATACCATCTACCGTATAACCAGAAATTTTCGTGGTCGTAATTTTTCGTGGTTTTGGGTATAAACACATTTTAAGGTTTCTTATTTTCTTGTTTTAGCAAGTTTAGTTGCGAGAATACTTGTTATTGCTGATTAAAGTTTCACCTCAGCTGCCAGTTGTTCGATACCACCAACGTGTAAAGTAAAACAATAGAGCACTCGGCTGTAGCCTAATTGGCCACTGTGATACCCGGTATATTAGTGGCTGGACATTCTGTAAGTCTGTGACGCGTAAGTCAGCTACAAGTAAGAAATACATTAATACGTTCATGTCTGTTACATGCCATTTATCTCACAATGTTGTTTAAAAACATATAAAACTTGCTTTCACTCATAAGATACATTTTAAATAACTTGTGAGATAAATGGTATCTAACGGCCACTCATGTATTATTCTCTATAATATATGTACAAATAGCACTACTGTAACAACTGCCAATGGAACCGAAGCCAGATAAGCAGACTAACCTTTATTTTGAGGTTTGAGATTGGCTAATGCCACAATCTGATGACCCTCAGAAACACACTGCAGCATGTTGTAGCAGCTGTCCTTGCCACCACTGAAATGAAGGAATGAAAAAACTAATGAAACGAAAGGATGTTTAATATTTTTAAACTACAACTATTTAATGTGTCTAGCATATGGTTATTTAAACATATGGTCTAAGATCCCAACATCAACAGTGCAAGATCAAGAGAAAGAAAAAAGTGTAAAAAAAGAATATGACAAATAGAGAGAGTGAGAAAGAAAGAGTGAGAGAGAGTGAGAGTGAGAGTGAGAGAGAGAGAGACAGACAGGTGGTGTTGTGGACATCCTGGGTTTGTACATGAAAAATGTGAGCGGTCAGTCTAGGATCAATCCCCGTGGGTGAGCCCATTAGACTATTTCTCATTCCAGCCAGTGCACCACGACCGGTATATCAAACGCTCTTTGACTGTGTCAAAAATGACCATATGTTTGAGAAATTTATGTGTGCATAAATATTATAGCTTATAACCATCTTAAATATGAAATATATTGTGGATAAATCAGTTTGTAAGCAATGTAATATATATATATATATATATTGTAGTCAGTAGAAGAGACATTTATAAAACATTTTATTGTCTTTAATTTCAAAATAATATTTTTAGCAAAACCCATAGGTATTTAAAAATATTAACAAAATGCACCAGACAGGATAGCACATATCACAGCAGTTGCTATGTCAGTGGTGCACTGGCTGGAATGAGAACATGGCCAATGGGAGAGAGAGAGAGAGAGAGAGAGAGAGAGAGAGAGAGAGAGAGAGAGAGAGAGAGAGAGAGAGAGAGAGAGAGAGAGAGAGAGAGAGAGAGAGAGAGAGATGGGGAGAGAAAGACATTTTATTTAATGATGCACTCAACACATTTTATTTACGGTTATATGGCCTTAGACACATGATTAAGGGACCACACAGGCTGAGTTACTAAGAGGAAACTCACTGTCGCCATGAATTTATGGGCTACTCTATTCGATTAGCAGCAAGGGATCTTTTATATGCACCATCGCACAGACACGGTAGTACATACCACGGCCTTTGATATACCAGTCATGGTCACATGATAATGATAGTGCAATGGCTGGGACGAGAAACAGCCCAACTGGCCCACTGACGGGGATCGATCCCACACCGACCGCGCATCGAGAGGGAGGAGGAGGGAGTGGAGATAACTAGAGAAATAATCTTCGTCAACTGTCAAATGGATTATGCTATTAGTAGTGTAAAATTTCACCTAATAAGTGCAACAACTCTCATCATTAAACAAAACACGGGCAGAAAATAAAATCAAAACAAACACATGTGCATAACCGGAACAGGAAACGAGTAATTTATTTACCTATTCATGCGCAGTGCTCACTTCCACGTCGGAAAACGAAAACAAATAATTAACTCGCAAGTTTGTCTGTTTCTTGAAAACAGTTGTAAGCCACAGTAAGGATTCGTTTGTGTGTTCAGCATTTTTTGGTCGTTTACCCACGAACACATAACTACCAGCTGTCATATATAAATGTTGTGTATTTGTTTCTATATTTACATTTTAATGTCAAAATTATTTTAAAAGTCCAGAACCTGTCAAAACCAAACCTGTCAAGTGACAAGTTTCATGCCTGTTTGCAACTCAGGGCTAGCCCTGGGTTGCTATTTTTGTTCGCCAAAAAATTCGCCAATCATCAATTTCTTTCGCCAATTTAAATATATATTCGCCAGTAACATATTTACATTTCAGTCAAAATATTTTTTTTATAATCTTGTTCATTATGACAATAAACTTTTTATAAAGTATATGCTAACATGGAATCCATGACGTTTTGCCCCCCAGCCAGTTCACCCCCAGTCAGTTCGCCCCTAGGTCACTTCGCCCCCAGTCACTTCGCCACCGAAAAACATACCAGTTCACCCCCAAACTAAGTCAGATCACCCCCATTTTGAAATATGATTAGAAGACTGTTCGGATATGTTAGAAAAGAGACTACTAGGCAGGGTTCTCACGGACCTGGAGTCCCGGGTTTCTGACGCAGCGATAAGGATGAGACGCACCATATTGCATAAACGTTTTTTTAAACATCTAAATTTACTGTAAAGTAAAGCGGCAAAATGGTCACGTGGACATGCAAACGGCGCTTATTCACACCGTGAGGCGGATCAACTGAACAAAACTGGTTGCAAATGATCGTTGTCTTCAAAGGATTAAGTAATTAATAGAATACTACAACCAAAGAGTCAATTGTTACCAATCATGGCACAACTGGCCGCATTATGCTTGTGTTTTTAATCTGCTATAGCCTATAGCTATTACACACAGAACAAAGGCTACAGGGGAATACCGAGGTGAGGCCACATCGTCATACTAATTCGAGCCTTACATCAAAGAGATATCAATATGCCACAAACACCGCTACTGTGATGTCCGAGTTCTCGTTCCATTCCGTTCCGTTTTCACTTGATTAAATAGGTTTTTTTTCAAACACATCATTCAATGTTAAATAATTATACTTACCTAATTTTAGGGGCGAACTGACATGAGATTTGGAGCGAACTAACTGGGGGCGAACTGGCATATGTGAGAAACAATATCATATGACATAGGGCCTATGTATTCCTTGCCAACGCACCCACTTCCTGTAAATGAACTCGACCAATGTGATCTAGATTTATAACATCAACCAGTATGACAAAAAATGACTAATAAAAAGTAAAACTTGTAGTCGATAGTAATCAAACATTTAGTATTAACAATGCAATGTGGATTAAACAGTATTTCATTTTATTTAATCGCGTTTTCTAGCTTTACGACATGGCAGCTACTGAAAAATAGACTGGCCATGTGGACATGCAAATAATGCTTATTCACAATGCGAGGCGGATCAACTGAACAAAACTCAGAAATTCTTTCGCCTATTTTTTCTTTTCTTTTCCGGGCAACTTTGGCGAACGGCAGCTCGAGCCCTGCAACTCCTCAGTTCAGTGTTATGGT
This sequence comes from Dracogyra subfuscus, assembly GCA_016106625.1. Taxonomy (NCBI): domain Eukaryota; kingdom Metazoa; phylum Mollusca; class Gastropoda; order Neomphalida; family Peltospiridae; genus Dracogyra; species Dracogyra subfuscus. The sequence continues at coordinate 9,459 of JAECMU010152260.1, read as the reverse complement.
TGGTGTCAGGATTATGAATATGGCTATAACTGTGACATTTTTAAACTTTCTAGGCACTCACCAGAGTTGCTGATTGTAAGATGAAATCCCATCAGTGAACCCATTCTCTAATTGCGTTTTTCGTTTTTTTTCTTGTCCCAAAGACTGAAAGGGTGTCCCATGATTGGTATCCAGGGCCCGTGCTTATAAAACTTAAAGTCTAGACATTAATAAAGTCCAGACTTTAACGTGATGCTATTTGAATGGCGTTGAAATAACGTTAAAGTCTAGACTTTAAGGTTTATAAGCATGGGGCCTGGTGTCATGTATTTTCGATATGATAAGTCTTAAACTATAATGATAAGCAGTTCTTAAAAATGTAATAAAAACAACACTTCATACATACAAAAATACTTTACCTTTCCAGGGTATGCACTTAGGACATTTTTTTACTGGCCACTCACACTTTGACTCGCCTGTACAATTTTTTAATGACCCGTGACCGAATGAATTTACTTAAAAGTTAAATTGCACCAGCCTCAGTGGTTAAGCCATTGGACTACAAGCTGGTAGGTTCAGGGTTTGCAGCCTAGTATCAGTTCCAACCCAAAGCGAGTTTATAAAGGCTTGATGGGTAGGTGTAAAGCCACTACACCCTCTTCTCTCTCACTAACCAGCTAACAACTGTCACTGACAGACAGCGCAGTTAGCTGAGGTGTGTGCCCAGGACAACATACTTGAACCTTAATTGGGATATAAGCACGAAAATTAGTTGACATGAAATTAACTTAAATTGCACTTTAAAAATGTTATCATATCATACAAATAATAATAACAATACAAAAGAAGGAAACAAAACTTGTTTTAGTTTTATTACAAACTGTTGTTATTAAATTCTAATTATTATATTGTTACAGGACCCACACAGTCAAACATCTGGAATGTTTGACTTTAGTCTGGTCGTGGAATGAATAAGGTGCTTTTTATGACCGTATGATGAGGAATTAAACAAAAACTAAGCTGGCAGCAATCTATACAAACAATAATCACATCCACTACAGAAATAAACATACAACACAAGTTAAAGGCATAATTATCACTATTTAGCGGTTGCAGGTCAACTCGCCCTACACTGTTTAGTCCAACTCATATTTGAAAATTAATATACCAACATTTTAAGCTAATTTTAGTGTGTTGAATATGCACACCAGTTGGAATCTAAAAGCCTTGCCTGATCATTCCTTTAAGGACATAAGGGACAAACTCACAGATGTCTTTAAATTAGGTTTGACAGTTCATTGTAATAGATTATTATTTATCTCATATTAAGATCACCTCAATATAAAACCATTTAATAAGAAGTGGTAATAGCGAAGTTTCACTGCAGTAATATTACAGGGTTGAAAATTAACATGAAAACCATGGTCGCCAGCAGGGCCAGTTGAAGAAAAAGCTTACTTGCCCTCAAATTCAACTAGCCCTCCAATTATCACATTGGAAATTAACTGCATAGGTAGCCTAAAATTAAAACTATAGTGGTTTTTGTTGTTAAATAATAACCATTTGCGTTAAAGAAAATCGATGAATTGAACTTTAACTTCATAATAAATTTAAACAAATTTGTATAAAAACATGTTGTTACGTTTTAAACCCATACCAACTAAAATTAATATAAAATTGGAAAAGAAATCCAGTATAAATAAACATGTTTCTATACCAAGTACCATTAAATTAATCATATTAAATCTTCTTTTCAATACAAAGTAAACGATAATGCTGTAGAAAAAGACTAAATATAGGTGCATGCTTTAGTTATTTATGTACAGTAAAGTTTGGAGTGAGTTGTACAAACACTCAGGCGAGTTGGCTTTGGGACGAGTTGACCAGCATTCCCATTTAACACTCGTACTTGCACAGGCAATGATAATGTTACTTCGGAAAACCTCAGGCTGTTTGTGAAACATACCATAGCGGAATGTGTGAGTTGTTTTGATTGTAACTAAATGGAAAGTAAAGATGAACATGGCCGAGGTGTTCTGATTGAACCTACAAATATATTTATGTTGCTGAGGGTTTTTACGAATACATAATCAAAACCGGCTGGATCATTCCAAATGGTTTTAGACTGTGCGATGTAATGGCGAAGGGGTCACTATTATGTCATGTATGGATTTGGTTGCGCAGATATTAACAAGAAACCAGCTGACAACAGTAAATAAAAAGAACTTACCAATCACATACAAACATTGGTCATTTGCATTTTGATGCATAATACAATATACAGACATATTCGGTCACCGAGCGGGAGACACATGATACGGTTTTGACTTGTCCGATGCTATTTTGACTCGCCATGGGTGACCGTAAAGTGCACACCCTGCCTTTCTCAAGTCACATTAATTTATTGTGAAAACAGTGATAATCTCCTTGAACACCAGGTTTGACTTCAAGAACACTAGCCTCAAGTCATACAGGTGTTTCCACAATATTCAGACAAACGTGATATGTTTTTGATAGTTTCATTTGGCTGTCTTAATTTTGTCGTTGCTATGGTAGTGTAGGGTCTACATTACGTGAAATAATTTATATCAAATTCTGCTTTTGAAAATAAAATCATAAATTGTTTGTAACTTGTACATAATATCGAATAATTATTAGAACAATAAACACTCACTAATGTTCACTGAAAACATATTTACATTATGTTTTTGTCATAAGTTAATGTCTAATCTTCTTCTTCTACATATCAACGGCACTAGAATTCAGATTGTCACCTTAAGTACTCTGACAGAACTATATATTTTCAGAACATCTAACTCCACGAAACCACCTTGATTTGTACTTTGCTGTGAATTACATAGGAGGTAACCCAACCAGCCTTCCATAAATTTTATCGTATATGATTGTATGCCAATGTAGCAGACAAGATCTTTGCAGGGATTTCTGATACCTGGATTTTGCTATGTGAGGCATTTCATTTGTACCAAAATATGGCAATAGCAAAGACTGATAACATGCACAATATTTATGGGATTATAATTAAAACATAAAGTTGGTAGCTTGACATAATTTAATTTCAATATTGTGAGAAAAAAGACACTTTGTTGGTTATGTTCAGGTTTATAGTGACATAATAGATCTCTCATAATCTCATCTCGCAATACATGCAGTTACAAAGTATCGAAAACCTGTGTCGATCGAAATTGTATGACTATACGATATAATGGAAATTGTGGGTTTTCTCTAAAACTCGAAAGCTCTCCAATCACCTCAGTGTACCCAGTGGACCCATTCTCTTATTGGTTTTTCTCGTGACAACCGTGCCCCATGGTATGTGCTGTCCTGACTGAGAAAATGCATATAATGTGAAGTGAAAAATGTAGTGTACGTGACCCAAGCCATTTTTGTTTTGATAAACTTGACATGGTATCCTAACATGTTGGTATATAAAAAAGGTATTGGTTTATAAAAATAATATAGTGGCACAACTGTGTTTATTTGTTTCAGTTTACAGATAACAGTAATGTCATGGTTATCAGCTGTTACAGGAAAAGCTGAAGATTTCCTAAACAAGCTTGACAAATCAGCGGCTCAAACCTTTCAAATTGAAGATGAGATCAAGGCAGTTCCCATTGAATCGCCAGCAAGAGCCGAGTTTACTGTTGGTGGTTCCCCGTACCCTGATTCTAGACTGGCAAGTGCGTCGAAAAGTGTCCCTTCAAAACTCAACGAACTAAAGGCATCTGTTGATCCCTCGACCTCCATTGTCAGTTCTCCTGTGAGACCAGCACAGTCTAGAGCTGCTGCTGTTACAATCCAGAAGCCATCCCCTGTTGCTCCAAGGAAACAGGAGTTGAAGCTGAAGACGAAAGACTCTGACGAGGCTCTCTTTGATTTTCTCAACAGCAAGGATCCTGTGGAGAGCGTGAAGAAAAAGACTACACCAGTAGGCAGTGCCCACCATTCTAGACAGTCCAGTACATCGTCAAACATATCTCATAATGAAGTGAAGATCACTACAGATGTTATGTCCACAGGACATGACTTGCCTGGTCTTCACGTTAAAGAGACAGGTAGGTGTTACTGGTGTTACTAATACTATGAATAAAACTTAGGTTTTAAAATACATTTCATTGCAGGAACTTGGATGGGTGTATTATTCTCTTCACAGAAAATGTAAAGTGCCCTTTTTAGTTAGAAAGTTTTTCTTTTTATCAAGCTGAAGAAGACTCAGTAAAGCTATCCCCAGATTTGTTTTGAAACTCGGTCTGTTATTTTAGAGTGGATACAGTCCTAATTCTAAGTACAAGATCAAAGTTTCTGAATTTTAAACCAGTAACAATAAACTGGTCACCAAGCATGTAAATACAATTATGAGTTTTGTTTTAGGACTATTTTGAGTGCATTGTTTGCTGTATTAATTATACGAAATGTATATAACTTGATGTTTATTACTGGAAACCAGATTAAGCCATTTTTTCACTATTTATTTTTCTCTTTAACCCTTCTGTCATCATTTCCTCTTTATGAGCAGTAGCGTAACTGAGTCTTTACTTGTAGGGGGGCCAACGGGGGGGGCCAGACCTTCGTCCGGGGGGGCCAATGGTGTATTTATTATATACAATCAAATGTGAAATGGGGGGGGCCGATGGTGTGAATGGGAGGGCACCGGCCCCCCCAGGCCCCCCCGTAGTTATGCCACTGTTTATGAGGTGCGAGGTCTATGATCGATCCCTGTTGGTAGACCCATTGAGCTATTTCTCGTTCCAGCCAATGCTAACCTGTCTGTGGGGTGGTGTATAATAAAGATCCCTTACTACTAAGACAATATATCAGAATTACCAAATGTTTAACATCCGATGATTAATAAAACAAAACAAAAAACAATTTTTTTTTATCTCTTTGTGATAATGTTTGCAATTGTGTTTTAAAGAATCTTTAGAGTCCCAGTCACAGTCCGAGAGCCCGACTGGATCGAACACTTCGGCTGACATAGATGCCATTGCCGATGCCATGAAGGAAAGTCCAACAGGGAGCGATAACAGTGTTTCCGATGAGAAACGGGATCATGCACAGTTGTCTTCTCTTGAATTGGAAAACAGTCTTTTAAAAAAGGAGGTGGCCACACTAAATCAGGAAATGGTTTCTGTCATACAGAGGGCTAAAGATGCACAGACTGGTAAATGTTTTAATGTATTCTATTATCCTTTAACTTACTCATAACGTCCATGTTCATGTGTTAATTTAGTGTATTAACCCTGTTAATAATGGTATGCAAATGTGCAAGGTCTGTAGCTAATGTTGATGGGCCATTTGTTTACAAGCCAACAAGACGTATATCTGAGTGTAGCATTTTCAACTACATAGTTAAAATGCATGATTTTTTAAAAACATTTTGTTTAACGACGCACTCAACACATTACAATGACGGTTATATCGGCGTCGGACATATGGTTATGTCAAGAAAAAAACCCAGTGGTTAGCTGACGGGGATCAATCCTAGACCGACCGTGCATCAGGCTTAAAATGCATGAAGTCAAACTAATTTTATGCTAATCATGATGATGTCATATTACTGATGACGGTGACTTTAGTATGGTGATTTACTAAAACTTGAATTATAATGTTAGTTTAGAAGTGTTATAGGATGAATAGAATTCACTACTGGTGTTTTTTAATATGAAAAATATCAACCTCGTCTAGTTAACATTAGTCGTATTAAGAAATACTTGTGATGAATCCTCTATTTATTAAAAAAAGTATTTATATATATATATATATATATATATATATTTTAATAGTTGCACATTCTGTGGATACTTCCTAATCAAGGAAATGTACTTCATATTTTTTTTATCAGACGTATGCTGATTTTGAAAATATATAAACTGATTTAAAAAGAAAGAAGAAAATGCTTTTCACTACAAAGGCCAAATATACATACATCTGCCAAAAACTGAAATGAAAGTAAAACTGTTCTAAGCTTGTCTAAGCAGTGAGACAGAAGAAAACACACCTGATCTTAGCAGGTTCACAAATATCTAGTCTAAACCAAACAAATCTAAACTATTTACCATAAATATTGTACAAATATACTAGGAGGCCAAAGCACGTTTAAAAACTTTAATGAGTTGTAAATTTGCTGATTACAGAGCTGGTGAGAGTGAAACAGCAGCTGAATGACTACAACAGCTCTATGTCACAGCATGACCAGCTGGTTCGAGAATTGCAGTCACGAGAGACGGACCTTACTCAGGCTCTGACCGCGAAGGACTCACAGCTTGCAGTGTTGCGAGTGAGACTCGAGGAAGCTGACAGAGAGTGTAAAACTAGACAGAAACAGATCAGTGATTTACAGGAACACCGGGAAAGGTATTTATCATTTAACAATTGTCTGTTATTTCTTTTACATTCATCGGGGTATGAACAAAAAAGTCATCTACAAATTGTAAATCGGCAAAGCCTTTCTCACATAAATTTGCCAATGATTTCTTTTTGTTCATACCCAGATAAACATAAAAGAAATAACAGACAATTTATAATTAAATTTGAATGAAACCTGCTCACAATAACATTAAAAGTTTATACTTTGTTTGGAATTATTTTGTGTCCATAAACAGTAACATTCTATAACACAACTTGACCAAATGATATCTTCAGATACGACATTCCATGACAAGATCATTTTTATGTTCATTGAGAAATTAACAAACTCTGGTTGCTACATCTGGACCAATGGGATGACATTATATTGTGACAAATGTAACGGAAATTTTATTATATCATATATGTACTTAGCAGGACATTCTTGATATGCTAGTCGGCACTATATAATGAAGGGTCATATGACAATTGACCAACTGGAAGGCAGAGTTGCGTGAATTAAACAACTAGAAGTAAATACTAAGAGTACATCCCTCATCATTTAGTGTGTATTTTAAATAGCTAGCGGAATTAAAAACATGTGCTAACAATGTCGGTCTGGGATCGATCCCCATTGGGCTATTTCTGGCTCCTGCCTGTGCACCATGACTCGTATGCCAAAGGCTGTGGTATGTGTTACCCTGTCCGTGGTATGGTGCTTATAAAAGATCCCTTGCTGCTAATTAAAAAGAGTATCTCATGAAGTGGTGACAGTGGGTTTCCTCTCAACATCTGTGTGATCCATAACCATATGTCTGACGCCATATAGCTTTAAATAACATGTTTTGAGTGCATTATTAAATAAAGCATTTCCTTCCTTAATTTGTTAGCTACACCTACTAGAAACAATGTAAAATTGTATGTATCAAACAGCTGGATGTTTTGGCAGGTAAAAAATAAACTGCACTAAATGTTTTTTTTAATAAATATTGTTATTCCTTTAAGAAACAACTTTCAGAGTGACCAGTGGTCTGTGAAAAGGTCAGAATTTATTATTCAAATTAAAACATTTAATACAATAATGTAGAATTAAAAAAAAATCACTCCCTTGTCTGAAAATCAACTGTTTAATATATAATAGTATTGCCAAACATGTTGTTACAAGTGTTTCTAACTGATTAAACTTTATTTTTATGACTGTTTTGTTCTGTAACTGCAAACCAGATACGAAAAGTCTCTCTCTAATTTAAAAAATAAAAACTATAAAAAACTATATGACTTTTATGAGTGATTAAGCTTTGTTCATGTATTTTTGTGGAGGGGGGTGGTTCTGTTATCTTTTAGTTTTTCTTCTATTTCTCTCTTTCTCTCCTTCTCTGTGTGTCTGTGCTTGTATGTTTTCCTCTATCGCTCTCAGTCTCTCTCCCAGTTTCATTCGCTGAATTTTGATAAAATAAAATATAACTTCACCCTATTTATTTTGTTTAGAATTTTACAAGACCACACAGATTCCAGTGGGATGCATGGTAAAGCACTTGATGATCTTAAAGAAAAACTAGTTAGTGTTGAAACGTCTCTGAAGAGGGAAAAGGAATCATTTCAAATGGCACAGGTTAGTAATACACCTTGTTGTCAAATATTTTTCTTAAGAAGTCAAAAGTACAGAATGGACAGCGGGTAGTGTATATAATGTAGATATACTTTTAAACCTAAGGAAGTAGATACCTGCATTAAGTATCTGCATGTCTTAGGAGGCCATCTTTCTTTCCAACCATATATTATAACAGTAGAAATTAACCTGTATTAAGCAGACAACTATCTAAATAGTCGATTTTCACATACATAAAGTATTACCGTGAACTAAAATGTTCTAAAAGTGGCCAATTTAAAGAAAATTTCATTAGTCAAATACTAAGTGTAGGCACTTTGTATGAAAATTAGCAGATGGCTAACAGTGTCTGAAATAAGCTCATGTCTGTTTGTCCCCACAAGTGCAAATCTATTCTGACAAGCAAAATGCACCTCAGTGGTTGTCCAGTGGACAAGTAACATATTCAGTGGAATTTCAATTTGAGCAATCAAAAATATCATCCTGGACAAGTGAAAATATTGGTGGACTAGTAAAAAAAAACAATTCTGCTTATTTCTGGCTAATTTGGCAATGGACAGGTACCTGTTTAATATGTGTTTGACTCTATGTAATGACGGGTGGGATACCGTATAACCGGAAATTTTTGAGGATTTTTATTTTCGTGGGTTTCGAGGGTAAGTAATCAGCATCGAAAATATAAATCCTTGAAAATATTTGAAAACATAAACAAATTTTATCTAAAATATTTATTGTGAAAACCATAACGCACTGACAATTTACCGGAACAATGTATTTCCTGTCATGCGCAGTTCACCGGATACGACAAGAGAATAGTATAGTCAAGACAACAAGTTACATCTTTTTCAAAAGTTATTGTGTGAAATATTTTTAAATTTCAAATATTGTTTTTGTCAATAATTATATCTGTCCTTGCATGATAATCACAAAACTGCACAGTTATACACACAATAATAAACATTACAAATAACCATGTACTGCTCGGACATTCATCAATACTGGATACACAAAACAATTAATTATCACTGCGGACCGCATGCACTGAAGAGTGCGAGTGACACATGTCATGCTCAGATTAAATATCCAACACTACACAGACTGATTTAGAAAACATCTCACACAAATTGTAATTGGCTTTACACAGCAGAAAAGACTGTGATCAGTTGTCTTGCGAATAACATACCGGGTATCACAGTGGCTAATTAGGTTACAGGCAAGTGATCTATTGTTTAACTTTACACCTTAACAAGTACTCTCGCAACTAGACTTGCTAAAACTCGAAAATAAAATCATTTTCAATTTAGATGTGGCAAACGACGAAAATAAGAAACCTTGAAATGTTTTTTATACCTCAAACCACGAAAATTTCCGATTATACGGTATAGCCCAATGGTAAACTGCTCATCAGATGTGCGATCAATTCCCATCAGTGAGTTTCCAGTGGGCTATTTCTCGCTCCAGCCAGTGCACCATGACTGGTATATCAAAGGCTGTGGTATGTCCCTGTC
>JAECMU010152228.1:0-10499 GCA_016106625.1 Dracogyra subfuscus | reverse complement strand
GGGGGGAGGGGAGTTATTCTAACCTAGCTATCTATTTTGAAGGGGGTTGTCCCTTATAGTGTGTGTTTTTGTTTAAAAAGCAGAATGCTCTAACATTTTATTGTTGCCAACGAACTTACCGTTATAGGAGTCCCCACGCTGCTGGATGGAAACAGCGATGGGCCCCGACCACCGTATGCATGAACACTTCCATACATGTACACTTCGACATGAACACTAGTATACATACACACTATTGTCAGTGGGTTGGGCCACTCGTGTTATTAATGTGATAGTGAATATAAGGTTACCAATGACACGATGACTATGAACTCTAATTTGACAGGCTAACTAATTTTACTTCATTTTTGATTCCCGCCCCCAAAAGATGAATTTGCTAATTTTAGTAAATAAGTAAAGATAGAACTTACTTGATATCTGTCTGGTTTGGTTTTTAAGCTGGGTTTCGTAGTCTGCGGTTCCTGTCTGTGATCTAAATAACTCACCTTATGGCTATAAGAAAGTTCATTGGCAGTATATGGTGAAAGTGCACAAAGTGCAGTATATATACATGTGATTTTTCTTTGTGTCCGTGATTGATAGACACCATTGGGGTAACTGGGGGAAGAAAAAAAAAAGAAGAGATGGACAGTTTTAATATATTCTTATCTGATTAGACCGAGAGGCGGTGTTTCAATGATCTTTGCTGGATATGTTGGGGAATCCAAATTTGACCAATGAGGTGGCGCGACTAACGTTATTCTTATCATAAGTAGTAATCCTATCTTAACTCTGATTGGTTATTAGTCTAACCCTAACCCTGATTATTCCCCCCCATCTTTCCCTTTCCTCTATTTGTTAGGTAAGTTTGATAAGGGTACCTATATGATTTTATTAATGGTATTAATGGGTGTCAATCACGATCCTAACAGAGTCTAAATGGTAAAAAGCATGGTATACAATTTATACATGAAATTAAACTAGCAGTGTTTGGGGTTTTATTCGCTACCTACCCACCCTTGACCACCCTCGTTGGAGTGCATCGAGGTCGAGTTCAATATTGGTAGCAGCTATTTTTAGGGGGAGTACAAGTGGGCGGTTTTGAATAAACCTTGTTATAATATAAAAAAGGTAAAGTAGCACTATTGGATGACATATTATTCGCTACCTATTCACTTTTGGACCTTAAGTCAGAATGCATCGAGGTCGAGTTAACAATTGTTAGCAGTTCTTTCTTGGGGGCGTACTAGTTAACGGTTTTGGAATAATGCCGTTGTTTATGCACTAAGTGACGTTTTTTTAAAAGGTTAGCAGGCCAATAATACTCCACCAACCCCTAAGTTGGAATACATCGAGGTTGAGTTCAAAATTGGTAGCAGTTCCTTCTTAGCGGCGTACAAGTGGGTGGTTTTGAACGATTGTTGGGTTTGTTTGTGATACACAAACGTAGGTTTAAGGAGTCCGTGTTTGTGTTATGATTCTCCATTCTACCTGCGATTGGTCCATACATGAACTCATCCCTGGTAAAGCGGATTAGTCATATCATTCTATAATTTTGGTTTGGTGGACTGAACGAATTGGTAGACTGCCTTAAAGGCTTTATGTTTATGTAGTTTATCTGGGTTGAGAATCACGTTAGGCGTGATTATTATGTTATGGTTGGCTTTGAATATTGAATCTATAATTGTTTTTCACTTCCCGGGTACCACACGGGCAGTCAGAGGTATTGCTTGTAAATGAACAGCTGTTGAGTTGATTAGATCTACCTAGACGTATTTTGGTTATTATTTTATCTATGTAGGTGTTAGAGTTTTTAGGTCTGATTGAATTAACAGTGGTTTGATATTGTAGTGCCAGTGGTTGGCGGTCTGATCCCAGCTAGTCTGCATAGATTAGTGTAGTGTTTTTTTGCTTTTGACATAAGTTCTGAAATTCCTAGAGGTATCTGCGTGAAGTAACTAGTGATTGAAAGTGCTGTTTTGGCTCCATTATCCGCTATTTCATTGCCAGTTATACCTACGTGGGCTGGGACCCATTCGAATGTTACGTCTAGGTTAAGTTGGTTCAGAACTCTAAGTTTATTATAGATAGCTGCTAGGATGTCTGGTCTTGTAGATTTATTGTTTTGAAGTGATTGTATAGAGCTAAGACTGTCTGAGAATATAACACTTTTGCGGTATTGTTGGGTTATGATCCAGTTGATAGCTTCATAGATGGCTGTCAGTTCTGCTGTGTAAACTGATAGGTTATCTGGCAGCCTTGAGTATTTAACTAGTTTAGCGTGTCTAGATATCTTTTCTTCTGCTATTGCGAAGCCAACCTTACCGTTATCAGGGTGTTGTGAGCCGTCCGTAAAGATATGGACGTGCCCTGGATAGGTTTCGTTAGCTGCGGCTTCGAACAGGAATTTTTTAAATGGTGAAAACGAAGTAGCCTCGGTAGCTTTTTTGATTATGTACAGCAGAAGTCTAAGTTCGCCGACCTTTATCGTAACGTTGCGTCACATGATCGCCTACTCTGCCATTCCGACAAGTGCCCGATAATCACCAAAACAGTTTGTCTTGTGTAACAACACCACTAGAGCACACTGATTCATCGGCTATTGGATGTCAAATATTTGGTAATGTTATCATAGTATTAGAAGCATTGTCATTTTAAACCCAATTTGCTTTATTCCTCAACGAAGAAATGTCAAAATGTGCATATTTATAGACATTGTTAAAACATATAATACCAGGGACGGCGGAGCGGGGTGTGTGTGTGTGCTTTTGGGGATGCTTTAGCCTAATCAGCAATTCTGAATCAAAAACATTATTGGTAATAAGTCTTAAGGCAGAAATGAAGTGGTCTTGTAGAATGCAGCAAATTGCAAATCAGACCATCTAATTTTCTATATTTTGCGGGGGAGCATATCCCCGAATATCTACTTTCTTCCGCCGTGTCTGGAATATTCCTGATTCAAACCGTGGTGCCTAATCGGGGACGTGTCAGTGTGTGTTCAGTCGTTTCTGACTGATGACCCAGGGCGAATCCCCCAGAACCCAAAAGTCAGTGGTGGACAATTCGTTCTCTATATTTGCTTTGTTCAAATACAGCATTTACAGCATTCTGAGCACAATAACTTAGGGAACTTCCTCGGCACATGCGATTAGCTACAAATTATAAAGTCTAGTGACGCACCTGTGATGTTTTTTCTTTTGTAAAACACAACAATCTCACCCACTTACCACATCTAAAATTCACACCTTTAACTAGAATTCGAATTTTTTATCCACCCCGAATTTTTTTTTTTTTTTGCAGCACCAATATATATGCTAAATGTACACATCTCTAAAATTGAAGCATTTAAGCTCTGTTGATGTAAGAACACTATGTGATATACATCATTTTATATTATAAATGTATTCATGAATAAGGACCTTTATCTGACCTTGAAAAGTTTAGTCAAAATGGCCCTTTTGAGATGTCCATCATATCGGAATGTATTACTGAGATGTTTTGAAAGTACTGGCTAATATCTCTGTATTGAAATATGTACTAAAATAGACAGAGATGACATATGCCATAAATATATTGAGACCAAATATTTTAAGTTACATTATTTCAAGAAGTGTTTTAAAAACCTAGTTTTTTTGTACATATTTCGAGATGTTTAAAATAGCACCAATCAATGATTAAAATCAAAACCATTCATATCATAGTTTCTTCTTTCAGAATTCAGTCCACACGACGTTCCTCCGGCATCCCATGAACTTTACAGTAGTGGCACAACGGCATGCTCTAATCTAGAATTTCCAGGAGAAAGGGAGAAGCTTGATAAACATGTTTTTAAGCGGAGCGAACATTTATTGGTACATTTCTTAGTGTGTCGTCATGTCCCGTGTTCATTTGGAAAGTTTTCTAATTATACACTCTGTTCGAATCGTAATATTGCTATATCAAATACTAATACTACCGATGATATTCTCAATTCTGTTAGTGCATTTTTCACTATTCACTGGCGTAGGAAGCGCGCGCGCGCGTGTGTGTGCGCTTTATATTTGCTTTATAATAGTGTAAAAGTGTGTAAATATAATAGTATCCCCCCATTTGTTGGCACCTTCCTACGCCATTGCTATTGCACATTATTGTACTTTATCCATGAAGTTTCTGTAATGTAGATAACTGTATATCATATCAGAATATGAGTACGTGTATAACCTCCAGCTGTATTTGTATAGCCATTTCGACAAATATTACAAATCGTTTCCTTTCCGCCATAAGCCTACGTAACGGGTGCTGCCCCCATCCTCACCAGTGCTGGAGCAAATCAACTCCTTTGGGTAAACACGACTGAGATATTAGAAAAAGAGCAGGTTATACAACTGTTTACCATGTATTTCCATCGTTCTGTTGTGGTGAATTTTAAATTATTTGTAGAAGGCAGAAGATTGCATTTCAGTTAATCTAGTTCTAAACGTTTCCTGCGATGCATTCGTCTCTTGAGCTGATGTAAACGCACCACCATTTTTAGAGCTGTCAAACAAACCATCTCTATTTTGTAATCAACACATATCAGTTCTAGTGTATGTAAACAGGTGTTGTGATTCATTTGTTTGGTAGTTATGCAGATTGAGGTATTTTCGTTTAAATACCTCTAAATTCGAGGTGAAATGTATCCCACCTACATACACCACCATCATCGTCACCATATCAATGTCAGCCCGTACACCTATGTTCCCTGTCTACTTTGTAGAGCAGCATCCGGGGTTTTCTTGAGTTCCGCGTCATAGTCCGCCATCTTGGCGACACATCCGACTCCTTCAGGATTCCCGTATCTGTTGACAACGACTCCTTCCTCCGGCTTGTGCTTGTTTTTCAGGTCGACCCTGATGGCGTCACGTGACCCCATGGACGGACACTCGTCGAAGTAGTTGTAGGGGAGAAGGACGAAGCCGAGATGGGCACCGGGAGTTGGAGTTACCGGCAGGTCCTCCGTGTGTGGGATGTGGTGAACCCCCGTCGATATCCAGAGCACGAGGTCCTGCGAAAGAAATAATAAAAACAGATTTGTATTAAATGAAACATCCAGCCCTAAGTTCACCCAGCAAACCTTTCGCTAACGTTCGCGAACTATCTGATTGGTTCCCACCGTGGCCATTTGGTATACCTTGAAGCGCATAAACCAGTCTAGCGGACGTTTTTCCGCTCGGTCTGGTTGATCGCAGCTCCGAGTTTGGTGCCATTGTTACATGAGCACGACACAGGGAGTTTTTTAATGACAAAAATCATAATTAAATTATTATTTTTAGAATATCAGTGTCTGTATAACGAAGATGTTTGTGGTCGTCTTTATGTTTGTGATTTCACTGAAACTAGATGTTAATAGCCCACACCGTATTTTAGCTTTCAATAATTTCGTACGTACCAAATTTTATAGAAATAATATATTCTACACACATTAGCATATGACCACAAACACATATAATGAATATACAGGCGCTGGTATTCTAAACAAGAACATATATTTAGTATGTACTTTTAGTCACCGAAACCTGGGGCGTAGACAGGGAGGAAAAAAAACCCAACCCGCTGAGGCAAAGATATACCTGTAAAATAAATATCAGTGGCATGGGAAAATTAAATAAATCTGGGGAAATTCCAGACGAAGCATGCGCCTCTTCCGCCTCATGCTGACTACGCCATTGAAAAGAGACTGATAGTCAGAGACATCTCACAATGACTGTAAACCTTTTTTTACTTTTACTTTTTTGTTTAACGTGCACATTCAGAGCAAGCTGTTACAGCACACGCCTGTCTTGGGCACACACCTCAGTTATCTGAGCTGTCTGTCTAGGACAGAATAGAAATTAGTGGTTAGTTGTTATTGTTAACGCAGGATAGTCCCTTTAAATAGCATTCTACTTTACTAATATATGTACCATCAATTGTTAGCACGCGACAGTAACATGACAGTAACAGAGTGTGCTGCTATTGCAACATGCTCCCGAACAGTAACATATTTAATGCACTTTCGTAATTAGTATGTCAGTGTCTGTACATTCAATGTGTTTCTGGCCGATCGTATGTTTGTAGCATAGATTTTATTTTCTACCAATAACGTGATACGTTCGCAGAAAGCCATTAATAGGTGTAATAGGAAATGAGAAAGACGTTTAAGCTACTAATAATATTAGAATGATAAAAAAGACCGCCCGGGTACAGAGACACTCATAGGCGTGCGGGCTCCCATTTTTGTAAGGG
Organism: Dracogyra subfuscus; assembly: GCA_016106625.1. NCBI lineage: Eukaryota > Metazoa > Mollusca > Gastropoda > Neomphalida > Peltospiridae > Dracogyra > Dracogyra subfuscus. Next base: position 4,277 of record JAECMU010152228.1, on the reverse strand, counting down.
GGAGCAGGCTGGGTTTTGCCCGAATTAAAGGCTCAGACCCTAGTTTCAACTCGTAGAAATGGACACTAAGTTTAGTTAATCTACAAACCAGTAACACATTTGGATACAATTAAAACAGAGTGAAAGAAAAGTCCGTTACGTTAAAACCGGAATATATCCTCCAAAATATAAACTAGAACTCGAATCAATAACCGTTACTTCTCAGACGCACGTGCGGTTGCTATATGAAAAACAGCATTTTAGGATGACCAGAAACACTTCGGTTGTACGGAAATGGATAATCTAAACAATAAAGTATAAGTAATGTTTGATTTCAGTTATCATAAACGGCTTTAATAGTGAACAATATGATACAGTGTTTAAAAACTAGGATCTGTCCCTTTAAACGAAAATTCCCGAATCCGGATAATAAATGTTTTGTCACATTAGCTATACTTTCAAATAGCTATAGAGGGTTGCATTTAAGAATCATTACGCATTTTTACATGGATTGCAACTACCTTTTTCGAGTAGAATGATGGGAATACACGGAAAACAATAAATATCATTTAATTGTTAAAATTGTCTTGTTAGTCAGAAACATCTCACATATATGCCATATACATATGTATTATTTTTCTTACACACCCGTTGGTGAGAACACCATGCGTTCTTTTTGATAACACATGGTTGTTTACACATGTACGTGCGTTAACAAGACAAGACAATACTTTATTTACTCTCTGGTCGTTGCACAACGGCGTAGGAGGAATATATACATAATATTTCTATAAACACGTGACAAGATGAGAGAGAAATACAAAAGTTAAATTACAATGACTGTGAATTAATTCCTATGAACATTTGCATACAACATAAAGCTGTGAATATTCATAAAAATACAAATATATAAACTGTTTTGCCGATAGAACTAGTTAAAACTGTTATTGGTAAATTAATGTTCAATATATGTATAACTGTGCTTCTGAGGATTGGGGATGTGATATATCAAGGATGTTTAAATGCATTAATATTTACTTTTATAAACTTTGCTAAATTCTTTAGTGTACTGATTCGTTTGTTTTGCATTAGTTCTTTGAATTTATAAGTACTTGGTCGAGTATAGTAATAGGGATGTAAACATTTAGTCCTAGAATTACTAAAAAAGTGGCAAATGAAAAGATAGTGAAACTCATCACCAATCTCATTTTTATTGCACAGGGTACAAATTCTATCTTGTAATGAAATATTATTCCAGCGTCCTGTTTCTACTGGTAAGTAATGGTTTGATGTTCTGAATTTTAATAGTGGTTTCCACAGTTGTTCTGGAAGTATATTAATGTATTTTTCGAAAATTAGTTGTTCCTTATATAATTGGTAGGTTTTGCGTCTCGAAGATAATGATATGTTACTTCTCCATGTTTGTGAATATTGATCAGTTTGTCTTTGTTTAACTTGTTGCGAGAGACAATTGACTGATCTGAAAGTATGAGTTACCCAGACATTACCCATTCCCAAGTTTTCCAAAATGTTTTTAATAGTAATGACCCATTTATATTCTGTTCCGTTAACAATATAGTCATTTAGCATTACTTTATACAATAACGTCGAAAATGTTGATTGTTTTCCTGATAAAAGCCTAGCCCAGTAACATACCATTCTTCTATAAATTATTAATTCAATAGGAAGTCTCCCTAGTTCTCCAAAGAGCATAAAAAATGGTGTTGCTTTCTTAATAGGTAAAATACGTCTTAATTTTTTTATTTGTACGGAATTAAATATATCTATTTTCTCATGTCCCCAGACTTCACATCCGTATAACAAGATTGGAAGGACTATTGAATCAAACATTTTTAATTTACATTCGGTTGATAAATGATTATCTTTGGCTGTTGATAATACAAAATACATGGCCTTAGTAGCCTGTTGGCTGAGCTTAGTTTTAGTAACACGGAAGTTATTTAATTTAGTAAAGAATATTTATATTCTTTTACATTCTCTAGAACAGTGTTTCCGATCTTGAAAATATTTTTATAATCTCTAGTGGTTGCGTTAAAAATTAATATTTTCGTTTTGCTACAGTTTATTTTAAATTTCCATTTTAAAGAATATTGATAAAATATATTTAAGGTGTGTTGTAAGTCGTTTGCGGAGGTTGATAGAAGTGCGGTATCGTCTGCATATAGCAAACAAAACATATGTAGTACAATATCTAATGGTGAATTTTGATTATCGGACATAGGGGCAACTCCTTGACATCCATGTTTAGTTAAGTAATCTTCTATATCGTTTAAATACAGGGAAAATAAAATTGGGGATAAATTTTCACCTTGACGGATGCCGATATTGCACGGGAATAAAGCCGATTGTTTATTATTTATAAGAATAAGTGATTTTAGGCCTTGGTACATTTCGTAGATAATTCGAAAGAATTTACCGTTGATATTATTTTGCAGAAGTTTATGCCAAAGTAGCGTTCTGGGTACCATATCTGGCCTCCCCTACATTCCTTCGTGGTGTTCTTCTTGATTACATCGTCCTTAAGGACCGCCACTACGACAATGGCCAGGATTAAAAGGAAACAGAGTAAAGCAAGGACTATTGTTGCACAGCGCCATCTAGCAATACTTTGGCGACACTTCTAGACCGCACTGTCCGTCATTACTGTTCTAAAAATATAAAGGGTAAATTTACCACTCGCAAGAAATTGCTGGTTTGTTTTGTTTAACGACACTACCAGAGCACATTGATTTATTAATCATCGGCTATTAGATGATAAAACATTTGGTAAAGCGGACATAGTCTTGGAGAGTAAGCCCGCTATATTTTTCCATTAGTAGCAAGGGATATTTTATATGCACCATCCCATAGACATGATAACACATACCACAGCCTTTGATATTCTAGTCGTGATGCACTGCCTAGAATGAGAAATAGCACTGACGGTGATCGAGATCTTTTATATGCACCATCCCATAGACAAGATAACACACACACCACGGCCTTTGATATATCAGTCGTAGTGCACTGGCTGGAACAAGAAATAACCCAACAGGACCACCAAAAAATTGATGGTGTTGTCTCAAGTGTATAATTAATTATGCACTCCACCAAGAATGAAATTAAATATTTTTCCTTGATTGGCTTATATTCTACATCCTGAAACGAATCTCCAACGATCAAAGACAAGTTGATAAAAGAATAATAGAATAAGATAATATTTATTTAATAAACTGAACGAGAAAATACAATTTCATTCACGTTGGAGAAAACGGTATTTATCAGTATAGTTTTGTATGGCGGTCTTATCTACATGCAATATATCTTACCAATATCTCGTTAGTGCACTATGACTGGTATATCAAAAGCCGTGGTATTTTCTATCCTATCTGTGTGAAGGTACATATAAAAGATCCCTTGCTACTGACGGTAAAATGTTGCGGATTTCCTTTCTAAGACTATATGTCAGAATTACCAAATGTTTGACATCCAATAGTCGACGACTAATGAATCATTGTGCTCTAGGAGAGTCTTTAAACAAACCTAAATTTTAACTTTTATCTCACCAATACCGTTTTATAGTGAGGACGGGAACGAGGTATAAATAGAACTATAACTTACGGTTCTAAACCGTAGCACCACAATGTCATGACATCACGTAGCACACGATATATGGCGCTCGTAACCAAGACAACTTAACTTTGCTACATACCTGATTCTTGAAATATGTGCAGTAGACTTACAGGAACATAGTGACCTTGATGAACGTGTCCAGCGCTGTTTACAAGACACGCCCTCTTTTATTTACATTTCTGGTTCGTAATATCACTTGGCGGAGGAAAGTTGTTTTATCCGACTAAACTCAACTGCAAAGCAGTGGATTATAGATTCCACTTTACCAAATCAGTTCCTATAGGCGATAATGTTAACGTTTAAAAATAGCATGAATATAAACAGCAGTGTTACAACAGCCATACAGGCCCAGTTGTAAAGCGTTCGCTTGTTTCGCGGCCGGTCTATGTTCGATCCCCGTCTGTGAGTCCATTGGGCTATTTCTCTCTCTAGGCCAATGTATGTGCTATCATGTGGGATGGTGCATTTAAAATATCCCTTGTTACTTGGTTGTTGTTGTTGGGTGTTTTTTTTTTGTTTTTTTTTTTTACATTTCAAAAACTTTATTTAAATTTCAGGTGCAGAACCGAACGAAACAACAGAGACTTATGGCAGCCCTACGCCTCACAGAATTCCGGAAGGAACCGGAGGTGTCGATATGTACAAAATAAGTATATGTTATATAC
>JAECMU010152224.1:0-12418 GCA_016106625.1 Dracogyra subfuscus | reverse complement strand
TTATTATTATTATAATATGATGATGATAATATAATATTGTAATAATAATATAATAATTGTGTAATAATATAATAAAAATATAATAATTGGATGTGTTATTTTATGCTTTTATAAAATTTAATAGAGTTTAACAAACAAAACAAGAAAAATTTGCATCTCAAGAAGTTTTCTAGCGAGGCATCTATTTTTAAATGTATGACGCGCCATTCGTCTAAATATAGACCACATATCCAACTGTTTGCGACAGAGCCGGACTAGACCATTACAGAGAAGGGCTGTAATCATACACTATTTACCTGTGCTGTATAGTACAATACTGCTGCATGTTGACACTCGGAGTGCAGTGTTTGTGTAACAGAGGCATTTTAATCTGTACAGACTGTTTTATTTTGTTTATTTCAGTTTACAATTAGTTCTTTCAGACTGACATGCAAGCTGAACAAAGTATAGTTCTTTGTTAAAATTTCCAAAACTGTTTTTCTTTTTAGCCTATTTCGATCAAAACTAAAATAATCCACTAACAAAACAACAACAAAAAAACCCCACCTTTTTAACGAAATTTATGGTATATTTTGAACTGACGAAGAGTGTGTTCTGTATTGTGATTGGTTAATTACATTCTTTTACCTGGATCAAATATACAATAACACCCGAAAAGCTAATGACGTCATTAGAAAGTGACATCATTGGGAATTGGAATAGGCGAAGTTTACGATTCAAGGGTCCACAGTTAAAATGTAGCCAGGTAGTTTTTTCAAGAAATATCAAATATACAGTTAGTTCGTTTACAATGAACATAACCATATTGAGTTTTTAGATTTGCGGGTGTTATTGTCTATTTGATGCCCCAAATGTTTAATTGACATATGCGGGACCAAACAGACAATAACACCCGCAAATCTAAAAACTCAATATGGTTATCTCCTAAGTAGTACTCCCTTGCAATAAATAAAGAATTCACACAACGTATTAAAATTTGTCAATTTAGGAGGGCTATGGTCATGTTTCGTGAGCTTAACACAAAATGGCAAATATCGCATTTTCGTCAAAATCTCCAAAAAACAACCACTTTAAAGGGACATTCCTTAGTTTGCTGCAATGTTTAAGATGTTATCGACTAACAGAGACTTTTTAACGGTTGTAATTATATATCAAATATATTTTTCAGCATAAAATATTCGTAGCTGTATTTTAAACATGTTTCTGATAGTTCTAATAAGTGCACTAGGTTACATTTTATTTATTTATTAAATATATATATATATATATAATTTTTATATATTATTATTATTATTATTATTTTTATTTTTATTTTTTATTTTTTTTATTCGTACGTACAAAATTATTTGAAGACAAAATCCAGTTCAGGCTTCTTACAAATATTAAGACGACCAGAAACAAAATGAATATACAGACACTGGTATTCTAAACAGGACAATATATTTAATACGTAAGTTTAATCGTAGAAATATTTCATGAGTAGGAAATATCTTGCAATGCAAAAAACTGGGGAATGTATCTTTAACCACTTTGTATTACTTAATGTACTTCATAACTTCCCTTGCTTACCTTTGTATTGTTTTAAATATTTAGGCCTGCCTAGAATTAGTTTGTGTTTATTCGCATTGCACTTTGCTATTTCAATTCTCAGACGAGGTTTAACGTTTTTAATGGAAGCTCTGCGATTTAAATATTTAACATATAACTACAAATAACACTGATATCAGAATCTAATACTATAAACTTTGTCAATTTTAAATTTTCCAAATTATATGGTGAATAGGGTGTAAAAATAGATTATGTTACAAATTAATCCACAAAATTAACAAAATCTGACCCCACATACCTCTAATTTAATCATTTACAAGTTAACTCAGTACAGACATTTCAAAAATGAATGAATGAATAACTCTATAATTAATAAAACAGCCAACGTAAAGAACGCGCAGGTCTACCTTTAGTTTCAGTGTATTGCATATTATCGATTACTTCAATAGCAATGCAGCTAAGGCTGTTCAGGCATTTTTTCTTCACACCTATATTAAAAATGAGATTTATCTGTATAACTTGATTGTAATTTGTTCAGATTTTTTTTCATTTAGAGATGGCATGGGTTTTAAACTGTAATATATTTTAATATAAGATTTAACATTATTCATTATAGAGTAATATATGATAATTCCTGCCGCTAATAAAGCTAATCTAACCCACGGCACTAACGACCGCCGGTAGTAGGGGTGTATCGTAGGTTTTTTAACAAGTGCCTCTTAATAATACCAGCAGTAACTACTGAACACTCAACGAAGTGGTAAGATATGATATATGATATGATATTATATTCTCTTCATGTGTGTTAAAATTAGATCCATTATGACATGTGGATCTACAGCAGACTGTGTAATGGGTCGATATTTAAATTGTTATTTATAGATGAAATGTCAACTGGATATGAGAGTCCACGCAATGCTCTTAGATCTACTGATGAGACCAGTAGAGTTAATTTTAACCAGACTGGTTCATTTTCATGAGTCCATTCTGAAAATCCTCTCTGAAAGAACACATTTCCATAGCTTCAGTTAAGGCGGACAATATCCACGTCTTGTATGTTAAAAATTGCGCTTTAGATCAAAGCGAACGACCTTGGTGGTCATGATTGTTTCTAGGTCTGATGTCGGGCAAGTCCAATTTCCAAATAGGGGTGCAATGCTTATTACTCTCTTGATATTATGTTGTTATAGTTTAGTTATTTATTATCAAAGTAAACAATTAGTGGTGTATATCTAATTTAGATTGTTTTGTTTGTAAGGAAAAATGTATCCGCTTGTAGGAATATTTCAAGTTAGTAAACTGTATAGCTACACTCGGTTCTATTTCAACAGAAGTTACGAGGATTTCCGATTGCCCAGTATCAGTGTGACCAATCTACGCCATAATAACTTCATTTTGTAAACGAATTTCGATAGTCGTTTAAATAAATAATTAAACAAATCCACAAAATACCTCAAGTATATCAATGTTCAGTTTGTTTTTGTTTTTTGGTTTGTTTAACGACGCACTCAACACATTTTAATTACGGTTATATCGGCGTCGGACATATGGTTATGTCGAGAAAAAAACCCCAGTGGTCAGCTGACGGGGATCGATCCTAGACCGACCGCGCATCAGGCGGGCACTCTACCACTGGGCCATGCTGCCCGCTTCTATGTTCAGATGCATAGTGATATACTGATGTAGTTTGCCGCAATTATTAAGTTATTGTGACATTTCATCTTTCCATTATAGTAATGTACACGTCGACTGTTAACACAACTCCGATGTTAGTAATTTAGCCCGTGTTCTGCTTATGGAAACCCCACTGATTGTGACGTAAATTGGCCATACGAGGATTTCCGATGGCATTTCGGCCTGAGAGAATAAACCGTAATCAGATAGAAGCGTCCTCTATACCTTTCAAAATATAGACTCGTCTTGCCATTCCACAATTCCACCAGACGATCAGGAGAAAAAAGAAGTGATTTCCACTATTTTTTACAATATGTTTATAGTGGAAACGATGGCGGAAATCATGGCGGGAATATGAGTGACGGATTGTTTGATTTGGCTAACTGATTCCATGCGTCCAGATCAGTTAAGACATGCTGATGATGAAATAATGAAATAAACATGCGTCTTGAATGCGTCCAAGGACGCACGGACGCATCTTAACGCGATCCCTACATTTAACTATAACGCAGTGATGATGATGATTGGAGGACAAAATGTTTTAATGCCAGTAATGGGTCAATTATTTGACACATATATATTTTAATATGTTCAGGAAATTAACAGATATTTAATTATAAGGTTAGTAATTGTATCTTTAAATTACTGAACTTACCTTGAAACTGAAAAATGGTTTTAAACTTCATTAATACGCACATTATTACAAAGCATATTCACTTTAAGATAGTAAGGTAATCACTAAAAATGCTGTTTTGTTATTCAGATGCAAAGAAATTGTGTTTCAAAATTTTGCAGAACAAAATGCCCACAACCCCACCATACACAGGTCCCAACTCTAAACAATCCATCTAAATATCTTCAAATTTCATGTAAAACTCAACAGTGACTAAATGCTAATTTTATTTCAGTTTGCGTTAAATAAGTTAGGGGAAAGGAAAGGTTTTATTGAAATTTTATAGATTGAAAAGGGTGGTAAAAAAGAAAACTAACAATCCCAAATACCGGCCTCGGTGGCCTAGCGGTTAAGTCGCCGGAAAACAGGCTGGTAGGTACTGGGTTCGCAGCCCGGTACCGGCTCCCACCCAGAGCGAGTTTTTAAGGACTCATTGGGTAGGTGTATGGCCGCTACACCCTCTTTTCTCTTTCACTAACAATAACAACTAACCCACTAATTTCTATCCTGTCGTGGACAGACAGCTCAGATAGCTGAGGTGTGTGCCCAAGACAGGCGTGCGCTATAACAGCTTGCTCTGAATGTGCACGTTAAACAATATTAAAAAAAAAAAAAAAAAAAAAAAAAAAAAATCCCAAATAACCAAACAAAAAAGATGTCAGGTTTGTTATTCGAATTGCACCCTCGTGTACATGTCTCGCAAACATTTCAGCTGATTTTGTCATTCTCACCCCTGCCCTGAATGATAGCGTTCGCTCCTGCCTTATCGTCATATAAAAAAAATGAACGACGTTAGAATCACTCGAAGAAATGAGAGTTCAACAACACAGTCTGAAAGGCATTTTTTCAGTTTAGTTTAGTTGTGGGGAGACAGAATCTATTCTCGAACTCCTGATGGTCAACAGTCGCCTGTAGGCCTGCCTAAACTTGGTGTTTTTCACGCCATATATGAAACAGTTGACGGCCGAATTGACCAAGTCGAGGAACTGCATGAGCCCAAGAATCACTGGGTCCGACGGCAACTTGGTGATGGTTCCAGAAAGGTAGTAGATCATGTGGGGAAGGTACAGACACATGGACACGGCGTACACGACGATCATCAGGCTAGACTGCACCGAGGACAGGGTCTGCTCGTTCGAAACTTGATCACAGCGGTCACGACGTCTGAACTTCAACTCCGCAACCACGACACGCGAAAAGGCAGCTAGCCCAGCGGACAGGAAGAACATTATGAGCATTATGAAGAAGCGGGTGTAGACGGTCGGGAGCAGGGTCGGCGAGTAGCACCTTCTGTCATCCGTCCAAGAGTCGATTCCACACAACACGGGCACATTGACGAAGACTGTTCCCACAAACAGAAAGGCAGTCAGTAGTAGGTTGGTCTTCACCGTCACTGTGGAATGGTAGTGGTATGGGAACTGGACGGCGTAGAATCTCTCCAGGGAAAGCGTCGACTGCAGCACCACTTTGTCCAGTGCTATCGTCTGTGTGACCATCAGGAACCACAGACACAACAACCTATTTTCAAACACCACGGGCACGTTCGATCGCAGTAGCAACAGCGGCACGTTCACGGCACTTACCAAAATATCGTTGACAGCCACGGCGCCGATGATGACGTTGCTAGGAACTCTCAGAGGCCGAAAGCGATATATCGCAGTGATAGTCAGAGAGTTACCTCCCATGATGACCAGAATCAGAAGAAGTTTCAGCGTCATCAAAATGGAATGAAACCAATCCAGATTAGATGCTGAAGACGATGACAAGTCCTCCGAACGGTTGTTCAACATTTTGGTGTTTCAAGAACGGTGTATTGTCCAGTAGAGCATCTCCTTGGAAGCGGCTGTCCTCGTATAAACGAGGCACATGCAGTCAATCACCATTTTGCCAAATGCACATTCGACTCGTGGTATATCGTGCACAAAATACGTTCCTGATTGTGGATAACGGTTTTATCGTTCCGTTTCGCCGAAAGAGGGATGTATGTAAGTCAGTGGAAGACCGCCTGAGGTCCGATGGATCGTCCTATCGATCGACTTATCGTCGTCTCAACTTGTACCCTACAACTGGTACATCAAATGTAGTGGTCTAAAAATGTCATGGCTACTGGAAAGTGGATATAAAAGATGCTTTGTCGGGAAGTGTAATCTATGTAGTAGAAGTGGGTTTCCTCTCTTTCCATTTCTCTCGATCAACTGTTAAATAACTATATGTTACACTCCAAACAGCTGTTGTGTTGCTTAAAGGGACATTGCCGAGTTTTCTGCATTGTAAGATGTTTCCTACTAATAAAATATTTCTACGATTAAACTTACATATTCAATAAATTTTTTTGTTTTGTGTAGAATATCATTGTTTATATATTCAATGTGTTTCTGGTCGTCTTAATATTTGTAAGAAGCCCAAATTAGTTTTTGTCATAAAATAATTTCGTACGTAGGAAAATAAAAATATTTTATGAATTAAAATGAAATTTAACCTAGTATAGCTCTCCTGTGATCTGGAAAAACCTAGTAAGTCGAATTTGGGTGAAAATTTAGTTAGACCCATATTTGGACTTAGTAGGTTTTACCTCTTCATTTTATCAGGTTAAAGATTGTGAAACTCTTCTCTGTTGGCAGTTTTTCCTCTGGAAGAACCTAGTATGTCAACAGGTTTTGAGCATGTAAAACCTAGTAAGTCGTTATGTAACCAGATTAAACCAGTACTGGAAAGACTTCTAATTATGTTCATCTAAAAAGCCCAAATAAAATTTATTTTATTTTCAGTAGCTTAAACCTAAAGCAAAACGGTTTTCCTTTGTTTTCTCAAATTTGCGCTCAACAGACTTACTAGGTTTATCCAGATCACAGGAGAGCTATTAGAACGATCAGAAACACACTCCATATATATCCACTAATATTTTATGCAAAAAAAATATATGTCATTACAATCGTTGAAAAGTCTCTGTTAGTCGATAACGTCTTACAAATTGCAGCAAACTCAGGAATGTCCCTTTAACACATTTCACTTTCCTTTAGCGCCAGATTTCATTCTGCAGAACATCTTTGAATGCTACTTAAATAAATAATGTATAAATATCAGGAAATGATTATGATGATAACAATTCCATATCGGTTAGATAATTAGTAAAGTATAAAGAGTCCTTTGCCTAAGACCAAGTTTGCTCCAGTGTAATCAATGTCGACAAATGCACTTTCATTTACTTAAGTAACCAGGTATTTGTTTACAGTGCATATTGACTTGTCATTTTATCAAACGACTGTGATTAAAGAAACAGTATACGTGGATATATGTAGATTCTTTTGAAGTTTCCTCCGTCACGGAATAACGCTGTTAATGGATACAGAGAACCGATGGAGTACATTTCGTGTAGCTGGATCAAACTGTGTATGAGATAGGATCAACTGACGTTTGGGTTTCGCCTTAAAGGGACAGTCCTGAGTTTCCAACCATTATAAAATGTTTCCGACCAACAGAGCCTTTTCGGTGACATAACATACCAATTAAATGCATTTTCTTATTAAAAATATCAGTGTATGTATTTACAAGGTGTTTGTTAGTTGTCCTAGTAACCCAAACAGGATTTTACCTAACAATAATTTCGTACGTAATGAATTAGTATACGACCGCAAACATATTCGATATACAGACACTGCTATTCTAAAAAAGAAAATGTATTTAGTATGAAATAGTAGTCGCCAACAAGACTCTGTTATCGCAAACATCTTACAATGGCTGCAAACTCAGGACAGTCCCTTTAACAATCCCGGGGTTAGGCCATAAAGACATCGCAAATTGGCGCAAACGAAAACATAGCGAAGATAATGAATGAATAAATGAATAAATCAATGGATGAATCTCTAACGACACACTAACACCAACAAAATACATCGGCCATTGGAAAGGAAGGAAATGTTTTATTTAACGATGAACTCAACACATTTTGTTTACGGTATATGGTGTCAGACACATGGTGAAGAGCTTAAGGTTGCACACCACCATTTATTTCTGAATGCATCTCCATGCAAATATTGCCTCGGATTAAATTGTGTCAAAAACAGCATGATATCGCAAGGATTAAGTGACTACCAATTTTTGAACCTACAGTCACTTATCGATTGGCATGTAAAAAAACAATACGGGTTGACCACATATTTTTTTAATTATCCATCCAAATGTCGGGGCCCCGTCTCATGTTGCTATTATGTACCCATTTCCATCTGACCACACAGCACACTTACAAATGCTTTTCCTTAATTAACAATTAATGTACAAAGATTGGGTGGGTAATTTAATTACTACAAAGGTCAACCTACCTGTAATCATCAAAGAAAACTTTGAAAACTAAATATTTCTATTTATTATTATTTTTCTAATGAGGACCTATTTCCTAAACCGGACTATATCAAGCTGCTACAGCTAGTAAGGACACGACAAATGGTGGTGTGGTGCCTTAGGACGCAGGATCGAACCCCCTCTTTGGAGCCATTCTCTGATTGGTTTTACTCCCGTTCCAACCAGTACCATATGACAATGGTATGTACTGTCCTGCACAACTAGTTTATCAAAGGCAGTGGAATATGCTGTCTTGTCCAATATCTTTTGTTGCTAATGGAAAAACGTTTGTATTTTTTAATAACACCAATAGAGCTTACCGATTTAGTGATCATCGGCTATTGGTAATTTTATCATATAGTTATAGAATGGTTAGCTGACGGGGATCGATCCTAAACCGACCGCGCATCAGGCGGGCACTGTACCACTGGGCTATGCTGCCCACTAATTCCGCAAATACGACAAAAACAAGGTCAGTAATCGTTAAATTGTGTAAAGAATATTTGGCATACTTACAAACGTACGCGATACATCAAACTGCAGTTGGAATCGGCACTCTCGGGATTTTATGTTAATAATAAAAAATGCATTTGAAGGTAATCGGTAACTCTTCAGTATTAAATGTATGTTCAGATTTATCACAGTTTGTGTTTATTGAGTCTAGATTCGAGACTCTAAAAGAGTCTGACATGCTAATGTCATGACAACGCCATACAAATTGTATGTGTGTGACGTCATTAGAGATTGGGTCTGGACTCTAAATGTTTTATAGGCATGGGCCCAGCATTTAAAATGTTACTAGCCGTTTGTGGTTACTCGACTTTAGTATACATAGAAATAACGTCTGCAAAGAATCGTATTTAAAAACAAATATATTCTCACCAGATCAAAAAGACAATGTTGGGGCGCCTCAAATCATTGCTGTACAATGATGATACATATTCAATCATGATTACGGTTGATACAATAATTTATTTCATTAAAAATATATATGTCTGATGTTCTGTTACATTATGTTGTTTTCTTACTAGATTAATGTGGTAATGAATATACGTATTTTAATGTGGTAATGAATATACGTATTACCATTATTTAACAGACAATACTGAATATAATAAAATGAATTATTTATCATTTGTGATTTAACTTATTTTAAATCAACAAAATATATAACAATTGTTTTAATGTCGATGCTTTGCATATTGGTGGTTTTATAGTATTTTCTGGTATAAATGTAATGCACTAGCATTTCCAAACAAGTCGAAAGGGAAAATTAAAATAAAAGTGTCAGTTGAAAAAAAGAAGAAACAGAAAAAAGTTATTTCTCCGATTCTTAATTGAAGACATTGAGCCATTTACCCCAGTGTATAATAAATGTGTCGTACCTTCACTTACTCTAGATATTCGTCAAAACCCAGGTCCTTGTGGATATATTATTTTAATTAATTCTGCCTATAAATTAGTAACTAAATAATGTGTGTATAAATTGTGTAAACAATTACTGTAACAACCTATGTCTTCTGCCTTTGCATTGGTTGATATTTGTCAACGATGAAATGGTCAAGAAAAAATAAACAGTTAAATAATTGCCATACTAACACATTTTAATATAAACATATTTCTCAATTTGAAATCAGTTTTTCAGTATAGGTTCGATAGCATTTATATGTAAATCTTTGTGAAGTATTTCATAATATAAATATAATATTTTATATTGAATGTTCACTAGTTCACTACATAAGTTAGTTCGCCATCCACACTCCCAAACACAATAGCTTTTTTATTGAATGAGGTGGCAATTCCTGTTTTATTAAACATCCACTTTTCTTATAGGTTTCTTACTTTATTTGAGTCACAAAAAAAGGTGCTGTAAAGTCTCCGGTTTATTATTAGAAACTATGTAATATTAAGATATGTATTAGAGACAAGAATTGTATGAAGCAGCCTGTACTGGAACCATCTTAAAGTTATATAGTCATTATAGTTAAGATAGTCATTCTATCCAAGATTATTTTAAAAATAATTATGTTCTGTATGTTCAAGACAAGACATGTTTTATACCTCCGTGTTTGTAATCTTGGGTTAATACTTCCGTTTTAATTGTTTCGGGTTTATTTTGCCAACTAAACTGGGACATTATTTTATTTAATTTTTTATGTTTTTGATTGGATTTGGTAATGCAAACTAATAAATATGTAATTAAAGGTATTAATGTTTTTATAATTGCAACTCTACCTAAGACAGTCGGCTTTCTTGGTGTCCAAAATGTCATCAATTACATGTTATCATATCTTCTAAATGTATTGCAAAATTAATTCCAAGTAACATAAGTTGATGTCCACACCATTCTAATTTCCAACGTGTATGGTTGTAAATGTTTTTACTATGTTGTTTGCTGCTTATCCAGATGGCTTTTGATTGCTCCAGCACTGTGGGGCAGTTACGTCCCTTGTTTCGTACGGTTATGACCCTACAGCTGATAACGATTATGATGACGATTCCGATGATGAATTAAGATGTAACATACAGTCTACAGATTACCAGTTTCAAAACTACGACGACTGTATTAAATATATGTCGATCATTCTGAAATAAAGAAATAAATCATATTAACAATAACAATCTGAACACGATCACTACTACTACTAGTATTATTACTACTACTACTACTACTACTACTACTACTACTACTACTACTACTACTACTACTACTAAATACTTCTACTACTACTACTACTACCACTACTACTACTACTACTACTACTACTACTACTACTACTAAATACTTCTACTACTACTACTACTACTACTACTACTTCTACTACTACTAATAGCAATAACAATAATAATAATAAAAACAACAAACACATGGTGTATGTTTATTTTACATGTAATATTTAGAATTTTACCGAAAACAAATATCTGAAAATGTATAATGCATTGTGCCATTGAGTTTACTTATTAACAAGCTAAATTTGTATTCAATAAAAAGAAGCACTGATGGTATAAATGGCGTCTATAAAACACTAATTGTTTTGATACCAAAAGCTAACAATAGAACAGAATAGAATAGAATAGAATTGAATAGATTATATGTTTAACGACACCCCATGACGAAAAATACATCGGCTGTTAGATGTCAGACTAAATCGAAAACATTAAGCCAAAAGCTAACAATAAAAGCAACAATACCCACCAAAAATATAAATTCACAAACGTAACATGTATACATTAAAGTATTATGCTTACCGTTAATCTGAGTTGTATTTTCGTAAACTTTAAGTTCATCGTATTGTGTGTCTATTCTGGTTTCTAGTGAGGGATTATCACTGATTTTATTGGCCTCAGTACTCGATCCGTCACCTGTAAGTGTATTCACCACAAATTGCTGGTCAGACCAAAACCTGTCTGGCTTTGCTAAGCATCTACACTGCAGGTGATTTTAGGAACGGCGAAAACAAGTAGACATTGTGGGTGGTAATATACAGTAATTTAGCAGACAAGTAAATGCATAACATTTGAGATATACAAAATTAATAAAGAAAATGGCAAATAACTTGTATCAGGGTGGATATTGCTTTTGCATCTTACAATATGGCAAAATACTATTTCTATCTAAACGTACATGTAGGACGTAAACAGGGCAATTCTTTAACAACATTCATAACACCAAAAGGTTATAAAAAAGATAAATCAGTTTGGTCGCAAGATTTTGATCTACTAAAGGAGATGAGCAATATTGCAAACCATGTTTACTTTTACGAAATGTTGCACACATCACGTGTATAATATATAGTCAAATAATTATGGTGACTTAAATTAAAGTGACAGACCCTAGTTTGTAAAACCTACTACGTATTTCCCCACTATTTTGCCATTTTTGGTAAGTTAAATTAAACGTAATACTACTTACATTTTATTATATAGAATATTCATTTTCGTATATCTGAAATATTTTTTTGGATCGTGCGATTGGTAACAATTGGGCCGAGGTACCACCAATATGCAATGTTTGCTACGATTTCCATTTGTGTTTGCATACTGCGAATGCTCTTAAGACAGGTGGTAGGTCATCGTACGATTTATGATACACGTGGTCGTGCGATCACCAACGATTGGAGAAGATCGATAGCAAGATCAACTGTAGGTAATCGTGCGACTAGCGGTAGCGATCAGCGACTGATC
>JAECMU010152200.1:0-10946 GCA_016106625.1 Dracogyra subfuscus | reverse complement strand
ATCCTTCCTGCACCTCCAAAGGAGATACGGCAGTGTACACTTCATCCTTCCTGCACCTCCCAGTCCGCAAATACACACCCGCACAGAGACCAATGGAATACATATGACTGTGATGGCATGCACTCATGAATCACCATGGAAATGGTGATGATATCAGGTGTTCGCGAAAGGTGAGCATATCCTGCCCCACCAGTGGCACCCGTCATGAGCACAACCCACAGCACCTATGTAAAGTCCACAATAAAAGCACAAGATTGAAAGGAAGGAAGTAAGGAAATGTTTTATCTAATGGTGCATTCATCATTTTTATTTATGGTTATACGGCTTCGAAAATATGGTTACGAACCACACAGATATTGATGGAGGAATTCCACTGTCACCACTTCATGGGTTACTCTTCGAAGCGAGGAATTTTGTGATGCTCAGGTGTCCTCTTGGCATCACGATGCCATCGTTGTATAAGAGTAATTGTAGAGTGCATGGTGTGCCACTGTGGTGCTGAGTTGCTTTTTCATGAAGGTAGAATAGATCCATGACTACCATGGACAGTTCAGAAGGGATAAACATCAAAGATGACACTGTAGGAATATGAATGTAGCTTGCTCGTCTGAAAGGTACGATGTAGCTCACTGGTAAATCATATTTGTCAGCATAGGTTTAAAACTACAAGATTGAGAGGAAGGAAGTAAGGAAATGTTTTATTTAATGATGCACTCAACACATTTTATTTATGGTTATATGGCTTCAGATATATGGTTAAGAACCACACATATATTGAGGTGTCCTTCATTCCCATGGGTCTTCTAGGCATCACTATTGCAATCGTTGTGTAAGTGTAAAGTGCATATGTGCATGGTGTGCCATGGTGGCGATGAGTTGCATGAATAGATCCATGGCTACCATGGACAGTCCAGAAAAATTAAAGGCCAAAGAGGTTCCCTGTTCTCGAGGTGGTGTTTCTCGTTCCAGCCAGTGCACCACGACTGGTATATTAAAGGCTGTGGTATGTACTATCCTGTCTTTAATGATTATAAATATAAAAGAACACTTGTTGCTAATCGAAAAAAATAACCCATAAAGTAGCCACCATACTAACGACCATGCCGAAGCATGGCATACTATCTTGGAAAGTATAGATCTCTATCGTGAATTTGATTATCGGTCACCATCAGGGTGACGTCTTCAAAACCATATATATCTGTAAGTCCTTTTCTTCGGGGTATTGGTATGCATGGCATGCAGCCTTCAAATGCTATACTGTGATGAGAGGGCAGGCTCCTTTCATCAAACTCCATTCCCTCCAGGAGCTTGCTTGCTCTATCGTTCTCATCTGATGGTTTTCAGTTAGATTCTGGTACGGTCGTATCATCAGAGTCTAGCTCGGAAAAACCACAATCACTTTCTGCCATTCGGATGTGATGATGTGCAGCGTCTGGATGATGTGCAAAGTCTGGCTTGGACACACAATAATCACCTTTTTGGAAGTCATATCGTGTAGGAAAAAACTTCCATTAAAATTACATTTTAACAACAGTATTTCCAGCTGATATTGTAACTTTAAGCAAAATAAAATATAAAATACAAATATTTTACTGCATTTGTTTAAAAACCAGTTTATTTGGTACTTGGCAAAGTTATTTTTAGAACATGTAATGATTTACCACTTAACTGATTGGCGATTCAAGTGAATAAATATTTTTTGTAACCGATACGCGAACAGAACAATGGTTAGCATGAAATATTGTGTACTGACATGCATAGAAGATAATAAACAAGTTACCAGATTATCAAGTTTATGTCCTGAGTGAAATAATTTTCACTTGTTTATTACCTTTTGTTTTCTCTCTAAAAACTTTTTTTTATATACGTACATATGTAGATTTTGTAGTCTATAGAGAACTCTTTAAACTACATAACATCATTTTGTGTGTTTGCCAAATAGTAATGCCGTCATCTTTAGTACCAACATGGTCATTGGTTTGTAAGCGTCAAATCATCCAATAGTATTGTTTGTTAAACCAGTGCAGAATATTTCTGACTGAGAAAATATGAACAATATTGTCCCCATTATGAGTGACTGCTGGGGTAATAAATTACTTTGTTAATTTACTAATGAATAATTACCTTTCTCAAAAGAAGTATCATCATCAAGATTGTGATAATGTGATTTTTTTTTTTTTTAGTACACTAACACAGCACACCCCAGAACAGAAGTTGGTATGAGCATTCTAGCCACATTTGTGGTCACACCAATGTCGTGTGTCACAACTGCCATGTGTTATGCTGCTGACTACAAGGTGCTTTCATTTTATATGGTATCATTTGAAGAAAATTATTTCCTTTCTCTTACCCAGTTGAGATTCTGCTGTTTCTCAACTGGATGATTCATTCTCCTATTTTCACTCATTCAAATTAGCTATTTGGTGAGGACAATATATAAGACATAAAAAATAAATAATGAAATAAAATAAATTAAAAACAAAACCCCTAAAAAACCTTCAAACAATTAAAATTATAAAGTTTTTTTTTTAATGACACCACTATAGCACATTTATTTATGAATTATCAGCTATTGGATGTCAAACATTTGGTAAGTTTGACATATTGCAGGGTTCATACAGGTTTGAGAAAATATAATTCAAGGACTTTTTTGAAATACTTAAATTCATTTATCAAGGACACAAAAACATGTTTTAAATACATTTACCTGGTAATAAAAAGTAGACTGACCAGTTTTACAGCTTTGCCCTCCAGTTTTAACTCTAAAAACGATCTTTTAATGCTTAGGTGCACAATGTCACCGGACATCACCGTATACATATCGAACTCTCAGCTTGTCCGCATCTTGAGCGCGGACATAGCTGAACTAATCTGTGAGGTCATTTCCCAAAAGTGCTATGGCTAATCGCCTATTATCAATCGCCTGTAAACCCCAGTCACAAATTTATCGAGTTGCAAAATACTAACGCACATCATTAATTAAGTTAAACTACCCTGAGAAACAAAACAAAGTACACACCTGATCATTTATTAAAACCACGAACATAGAGACTTCGCAATGCTGCCTCGCCCATGCTTCCTATCAATGGCGTCTTCCAATGATGCACAACAACCACATGTCCGCATGCACAAATACTTTGACCCAATCAGAGAGCTGTATTTGTGAATATTTAAATTCCGTGGACAGCCATATTTGGAGGAAATGACAAAGACGTGTAAAACCTATGGAACTGATTCAATGTTTTTTTTTACTAAAGCTAGGAAAGGCATGTTTCCTACTTTTTTCAGTTGGGGAAAATATAATTCAAGGACTTTTTAAGGACTTTTTCACAAAAATACGATTTTTCAAGGTTTTCAAGGCCTTAAAATAACATTAACAAAATTCAAGTACTTTCAAGCACTTAAGCACCTGTGCGAACCCGGATATTGTTACTGAGCTTTACCATGTTTCTAGAAAAATAAGAGAAGGCAGTTTTAGAAGTTGAAGTTTTAATGGTAGACATACAAGTGCTGGTTTTACCATGTTTGTAAAAAAACAGTTATCCCTCTGTCTGCTCTCTGTACAATTCCTAACATCCGCTTCTCGATGATGTCAATACACTCAAGATGGCTAAGTCTATGAATATCCTCTTCTAATTTAACAAAGTTCCTGATGGTCTCTGTGAGAATCCGACACAAGTGGCTCTTCACTTGTAGATGGAGATCTTCTGCCTGTTCCGCCATCTTCTAAATATCCCGGACGAGCCCCCAAAATATTACCAGGTACTAGGCTTTACCATGTTTTTAGAAAATGAAAAGGCAGTTTCAGAAGTTGAAGTTTAAATGGCGGACATGTACAAGTGTTCATCACTTAAATGTATTAAATTAAGTATAAACACCACCATATATAGATGATTCGTCACAAGTATCTTTTAATATGGAAAACATCAACAGAGTTTATGTTAATCGGTATTTGTTGAGGCTCTACCGAGACAAATACCAATTAATTAGACTAGGTTGATATTTTACATATTAAAAACCACGAGTACCAAAACTCTATTTATCCTATAACACTTCTAAAATAACATTTTAATTAATTTTTAGTAAATCACAGTACTAAAGTCACTGCCATCGATAATATGATGTCATCATGATTAGCACAGATTAGTTTGATGTCACACATTTTGACAAATCTTTGAAAATGTTAAGCTCAAGTACACAGGTCTTGTTGGCTGGTAAGCAAATGATCCATCCACAGCAACACATTTCCTAGAGACCTTGCAAATTTGCATAACATTATTAACTGGGTTAATAAATAGAGGTATTTACACACACACACACACACACACACACACACACACACACACACACACTCTAATAATAATGAATAAACGTTATACGTTTGACTACTACTAATAGCAATCCGTATGATTTCATCTTCAATAGATATATGAATTTAAATCAAATCGTCATAGCAACATATAGTGACGTTTTATACAAAGGAAAACGTTCAGAATTATCTTCCCTTTACATGGGCGTCAGTCGCCGTCGGAGGGGGAGAGGTACATCTGCATTCACACTCACACACAGAGTAATAATAATGAATAAACTTAACGTTTTTGATTCCATCTTCATTCTATGAATATCATAGAAACGTAGTCATAGCAACGTATCGTGACGTTTTGTAACAAAGGAAAACGTTCAGAATTATCTCCCCTTTACAATGGCGTGTGTGTGTGGTGGGGGGGGGGGGAGGACCTTGTCTGTACCACTTTGCAACACAATAAACGACGGACCTCTAGTAAGCGACGGGCCACCAATAAACGTTGGAGAAGACAGCTGAATACTGATTACTCCCTGGCATAATTGATTTTTTTTAATTTTTAAATCCCATACACATACACACACAAAAACGTATTAAAAATTACGGGTCACTTCCTGTCTCAAAACGTAGAACCGGATGGCTTGATGGCTAGTTAGCATGATGTTATGTCAAACTTTTAATTAGGTATGTTGACCATTTTCTTGTTATTGATTTAAGTTAACGTAAACTATTATTTGAGCCCCTGAGAATAAAAGTGGTCTAACTGATATTTTTATGTTTTTGAGAAAAAAGGCAGTAAAGTCAGAAGCCGTGAAAAAATCAGCATGCAGCTTATCATTTTAATTGCAACACTTTTATAATGCAATAATTATATATTTTATCTTTGTGCAAATAATTATTTTATTAAAGGGAATAATTTTGGCCAAAATTGTCTAATATTATCCTCAAAATTTATTTTTGGAGTTAGACCACTTTTTATCAAAGTAACTGTGGCAAAAACAACTTAAATGCAGTTAAGACTAACTTATACTTTTTAAACAATTTATTTAAATGTTAAGTTTCAACTGACAACTATTTATTTTGGGAATGATTTTCAAGGGAACGATTTCCAAGGAAACGTTTTCTCAAGCAACACAAGTTCTAGTCTGAATCTGATACGTCTGGGTCTCCATCTTCATCACCTGAGATGTCTGGGTGTACCAGTGGTTCATTCTCACTTCCCATCAGATTTTGGTTTGTCAAAGTCACCAATACTCCAAAAATTACGGAAAATCTCTTCTCGCTGTCCTTCAGTAACATTTTTGTTACATTTCAATCGGCAAACATGGTTTGGGAGTTGAATTAAAGTTTTTGCAGGAACAGTCTTTCCACAAGCATTTTTGTATTCTTGCCCAGTGTTTCTTTGACATTTTCTTTCATTGCGGATCCTTTGAGAAGGGCACCTAATCCGTTTTTTGCCTTTCTTGGTGGTTTCTAAAAAATAAATCACAGAAGAGTTTTATTTATAGAGAAAACTCTTTGAAAGACACTGAGTGTTAACGCTACAATTAATTCACCTCACTGTGACATTACATAACAAAAACACAGCATACAGATAAGGACATCCATTATCGGTTAACCATGCTAACTTGACCTCACTGTTGATTAGTGCATCATATATATACCAATTGAAGGTTTACTGCCGTGTAAACATAACACTAAAACCAACTAGGCATGATTGATCCTCGTAGTTTGTTTGTTTCCACTAATACCAAATATGCCAATATTTCAACAGATAATAGAAATAATTACTTGCCTATTAACTCATCTTCATCACATTGCCTTTTTCGTTTACTTCTCTCTTCTCTTTAGTCTGGATCTCGGTCCGAATCATCTAAAGGGCCTGCAACAGATTAGAATAGGTTTAGTTCAGTAGTGGTCTAACTCTACAAACAACAACAAAAACTTCCTATTATAAAAAAGATCATTAAAAGTATTTCAAACAAAATAGTGTAACACAATCTTCAACGTGAATTTGATGGATACTTACTCTCATAATCCTCAAACATCTTCTCAGCCTCAATATTAGAAATTGTATTGACCGCACTGCAAACTTTCTTCATGGGCACGGCCATGTTGGATTTCGAGTTATACCATTCTTGTATGAACAGGTTGTACAATCCTGGAAGTACTTAAAAACAATGTTATCTCTAATTCAGAAATGGAGATAGATATGAGTTTGACCACTATTGTACAACATAAATATATGTTAGGTATCGTTTTCTGGCCTTAACTAAAAAATTACAAAAAATTAGTTAGACCACTTTTATTCTCAAGGGCTCATTTTTAAGTTACTGTTGAGGCCTTTTCCAGCGATGACGTTGACGCTAAAGTGCCAACCAAATTGTTAACAACTATCGTGAAAAAACATGAAAGGGGATATCCCGTAAACCAGTCTATTTCCGTTTGATTTATTTTTAAGAAATCTGCGTACGATTGAACCCAGACATCAAAATACTTTTGTTGAATTAAGAATAAAAAGCAAAGTGCACAAATGAGGAAAAGACAAGTAGACATATAAATATTTTATATTGTAGAGTAATCAGTAGTTGCGCATGTCACATAAGGAAATTAATACAGGACCGCCATTTTGCAATCTCCCCAATATATTAAATGGTGTGTAATATATAAATAATAAACGAGTTACCTGTTATTATCAAATGTATGTCCAGAGTGAAATAATTTTTAGTTGTCACAAGCTTTAGCGAGGGACATAAATTTGATAATAACTGGAACCGAGTTTGTTATTCTATTTATTACTTCAGCTATTTTTTTCTTTCTTCTAAAAACCTTTATTTTCCACGCACATGCACGAAGGCCTGTATAGAAACGATGTTAACCACTTTATTCACTGTTCTGAGAATGACTATAACGTTATAATTTAATCACGTTCAGATATCAGTTTGGGTAGTTAATTGCATAGTAAAGTATTGAATTATTAAAATCTTCAATTTCCAATGAGAAATGCACATAAACTATTCAGCATGAGTAATGCAAAACACTATTTAGCCTGAGTTATGTGGTTTTCTGAATCAATATGACTTTGGCCAATACACAATGACAGTTTACTTATTACTACTAATAATTTGTAACATTGCTACAATTTCAACTGTTATAGAAATTTAATAAAACTATCATGGTATGATATATTATACATTCTTGCCTACTAGACCGGATTATCCAGCTTTTGCACGGTGCTAGATAAATCTATCTTACCCACGGGCATAGACCATTTCTACATACGCGGTTATGAGGCTACTTATAACTGGAGACAACTCTTATTTTGAAGTTGCCAATTCATGTTGTATTATTTTTATTTTTATAATCCTCCAAAAGGTTATGTTAATGAAATTAAAAATCGTGAAATTATTATTATTTTATTTTGTCCAATGGGACTACTTTTTAGCGCGTATGGCTAAAGGAGTCTGTAGACTCAATGTTTACAGTGGCCAAGAATGGAAGGAATGCAATATAAAAGTAACAATTAGGCATATTTTTGCTTCAGTTACGAAGTGGAAAAGAAAAAGAAACAATCACCGTTGTCAGGTATAGATAAGGGAATTCCATCCCGCGGGACAAAATGATTTGTAAGGCCCTCAGTAAACCTTGGCCCCCACAAAACATTTTGTCCCTTGGGTTGGAATTCCCTTATCTATTACCTGACAACGGTGATAGATTCTATTAATATATGCCAAATAGCCATGGGATGTTTCAGTGTATCTGTATGGTATATCTAGTCTGCCAGACTAAATTAACTTTGTTTCCAAATAAAGTTTGTTTTAAAACCATGGTTGTTTTATCTTACCTTGTGTTTGTTTTGTTTGACATTATTACTAGAACACCTTAAATTATTTATTATCTGCTAGTGCACATCTAACATTTGGTCACTGATACACATTGTTAGAGAAAGCTTGCTACATTTGTCCACCAGCAACAAATCTTTTATACTCATCTTTCCAGTCAGGACAGTACATACCACAACATTTGATATGCTAACTTGACTCATGTTCTATTGTATTTTGACCACATATAAATATTATAATAGTCTACGAACCAGTGACATAAAACAGTAATTATAAAATCTAAATACTATTAAGGCTGGTTAAAATATTGTGGTGGCATTTTAATATCTCATTTTGTGGAATGCAAACCTTATCCTCTTTTGTCCATTTTACTACACTATTTCGCCATACCAAACAGAACGAGAACATTCAACGGAACAAACAAATGTAACTCAGAACAAACACCAAATGTTAGGAAGCTATCATATAAATATTTTGGGTATCTATGAATACCATGCTATGAAAAGTTCTGTGGTTTACAATACGCGCTGCATTTTGTTTAATGCATTATAGGTTGTTGTTTTGTTTTGTTTTTCTCTTTCACAATTTAAACCAATAGTCCAGTCTGTAAGATAAAATGAGCTGTTTTTTTCCAGTTCGCCTCTCTTTCCATAGAGTTTGGTGTGTAGAGCAGTCTCGATTAGCCACTCAGCTTGTCTCAGGTTTTGTTGAGTTGGACACGTCTGTAAGATGTGTTATGCTGTTTGGTCTTCCAGGCCACAACTGCAGGTTGGTGTTGCTGCAAGTTTGAACATTCTGAACACGTGAGCTTTCAGTCGGTTGTGGCCTGTCCAGAGTCTCAACACAGTTACTTGTTCCAAGCGACTGAGAAGGTGGTAATCATCTTGTTCTGTTCTGGGTCTGTTGGCTGCCTTTATCAAGGTTTTCTTCTCTGAGAAGCTAATGTTGTTGCTGGACTGTACATGATCAGCTCCTAGCTTGGCTAGCCTGTCTGCTTCCTCATTTCCTGGAATCCTACAGTGTACTGGGATCCACTGTAGAGCTACTCGTCTTTCCTCTGTTACCTCTTGCATAGCTTCCATCAGGTGAGGAAGGTTTTCCCCTTGCAAAGCTTGTAGGACTGAGAGAGCATCCGTAAGGAAGACAACTTGTTGACAATCTTCTTTTGCATCCTTGATCATTGTAGCAGCCTGAATAAGTGCATGGGTTTCTGCATTGTAGTTGGAACTGTGGGTGCCAGTTGGTACTTTTGCTGTTACGGTATTTCTTGAAGGGAGCTTGATAAATATGCCTGTCCCTCCATTGGCCACAACATTTGTTGACGAACTATCAGTGTACGCATGGATCCAAGATTCTTCTGGGTACCGGTCACTGATCATAGCCATTGCCAGTGACTGTTTGACCAGGTTGTTTTGGGAGTCTGCTGAGGCTAATTGTGGGACAGACGTGCTGATCTGTAGATTGGTTTGTTCATCATTCCATGGTTGTGGAAGATCTGTTGGGCAAAACGAAAGTGTCTTTTGTAACGGGTTAGCTTGGTGTTCAGTAGAAAGTCTTCTGCTTTGGTGGATGAAACTGCTGCGTTTGAGACGATTCTTTGTCAGACCATCCATTCTTTGTTTCATTGGATGATTGGGCAGGTATCTGAAATTCTCTGCCTGGATCATGATCTTGGCATCTCTCCTCTAACCAAGGGGTTGTATTGCTGCATTTATTTCCATGTCTTTAATGGGTGTAGACTTCATGGATCCCATTATGATTCACAGAGCTTGGTTTTGAACCTTGTCTAAAGCTTGCTGGTTGGTCTGTGCAGTGGTTGACCAGGCTGATGAACTGTATTCAAGATGCGGCCGTACGGGTTCCTTGATATACTCTCTTGAGGATTGTCTCATTTGCTCTCCAGCTAGTTCCTTCTAGTTTCAGTATGATGGCTAATTTGCATCTAGCTTTTGTCTCTGCCTTTCGAATGTGTGGTTTCCAAGTTTGTTTCTTGTCGAAGGTGACCCCAAGATATGTTACTTCATCTGCATGTTTCAGTGGAGTGTTCCCAATTTTGGTTGTTCCCGCTTTTTGCTTTGGTGATAGAGTGAAGAGTGTGGTAGAAGACTTGTCGTTATTGATAGCCACACACCATTTTTCTGACCAGGCTGTCAGGTTGTCTGCTGCTATCCGCATTCTGTAGGTGGCAGTAGTGGCATGCTCTTCCTTGCACCACATCACCAAATCATCGGCATAAAGGACAGCTTGTATTCCAATGGGGAATTCCTGCACGAGGTCATTGGTGAAGATCAAGAAAAGTGTAGGTGATAGGACTCCTCCCTGTGGGACCCCATGTCGCAAACGTATTTTCTTGCTTTTTCTGTCAACTGTGACCTTTGCTCTACAGTTCTAAAGATATGATCGGATCCACGAAAGCATGTTTCCAGATATACCGCTTCTCTGTAGCTTGACAATGAGGCCATCCGTCCAGACTTTGTCAAATGCCTTTTACAGATCTATCCAGGTGGCTAACACGTTTTTTTTCTTTTCTTGGAATGCATCTTCAACTTCTTGAGCAAGATATGTTGCTTGGTCTTCAGTGCTGTGAAACTGTCTGAAGCCTGACTGTTCAGGGGACAGGATGTTCTCAGTTTCCAGATACCGTTGTAGGCGTTGGTTGATTATCCTCTCCAATGTTTTGACAACACAACTGGTTAGGCTGATTGGACGGTAGCTTTCAGCTTTTTTCCTTTCTTGTCAATAGGGATCATAGTAGCCGCTCTCCAGATTTGTGGAAGGACCCCATTTTCCCAACTGTGATT